>CAUYQU010068882.1:0-13896 GCA_963574635.1 Cheracebus regulus
AGTAATTGCATAAGTATTTTACAGATTTAAATGAAATCCTGAGCAACAGAGCAAGATTTTCGTTCTCTCTCCCTCTTTCTCTTTCTTTTTTTTTTTCTCTTTTATTCTACTTCTTTCCCTCTCTAAAAAAAAAAAAAAAAAAAGACAGAAACATATCAAGAACTCTAGCCAAGGTCCTTGCTCTCAAGGGAACTAAAATCTTAAGACTTGTTCTCAAGCGATTCAGAAAAAGTTTTTAAAATAAAAACAGTATGTATGTACACATGCAAATGCACACACATGTGCACATACACAGAGAATGAGAATGATACAATCAATGCAAATAAATTAATGAATCTAGGTGCAGGGTATGAGGGAGCTCCTTGTATTGTCCTTGGAACTTTGAAAGTTTGTCAGTTTGAAAAAGTATGGCAAAATTGAGGCCGGTGGGGTGGCGCACGCCTATCCCAGCACTTTGGAAGGCTGAGGCAGGTGGATCATCTGAGGTCAGAAGTTCAAGACTAGCCTGGCCAACATGGTGAAACCCATTTCTATTAAAAATATAAAAATTAGCAGGGCATGGTGGCACACACCTGTAATCCCAGCTACTTGGGAGACTGAGGTGGGAAAATCTCTTGAATCTGAGAGGCAGAGGTTGCAGTGAGCCGAGATGTTGCCACTGCACTCCAGCCTAGGTGACAGAGCAAGATTTAGTCTCAGGAAAAAAAAAAGGCAAAATTGAAAAAAAAAAAAATACACACACATACACACACACACACACACACACATATAGTTGGAAAGATATACATGAAAAGTTTAAGTTATTGGCTAAAAGAATAATTAAGATAAATGAATTAAAAAGGTGACGCACTCACATCCAACTAGTGACAAACTACAGCCCACAGGCCTAATCTGGCCAGATGCCTAGTTTTGTATGGCTTCAAGCTAAGAAGAGATTTTATATTTTGAAACAGTTGGGAAATAATTAAAAGAATAATACTTTTTGATGTTCCAATTATATGAGATTCAAGTTTTAATGTCCATAAAAAGGCTTCTTTTAAATACAGCCTTGCTCACTCATTTATGTTCTATCTGTGGCTGCTTTCATGCTATAATAGCAGAGTTGAATACATGCAAAAGACAACATATGGCCCACAAAGCCTAAAATATTTATTATCTGGCCCTTTGCAGAAAAAGTTTCCTGATCCCTGAACTAGAACAATGACAAAAGCGTCACAGAGGAGATGGCATTTCATAGGTACTTTTCATGAACCGTAAAATTAGGATAAGGAGAGAGCCAGAATTATTCCAGCAACCCGAAAGCATTTATGTGCTTCTAACAATGGCTAATTTTATCACTATTAGGCCAAGTAAACATTGGCAGAATCTGGTTTATCATTAAACCACTAGGTAACTAAAGTCTAAGCCTATCTTCTGGTATGGGGTCATTAAGCAAACTTACTGAGAATAGTTTACCTTTGATCATCTTTTCCTAGAAGTCCTAGTATTCTCAAGAGCTGAATTTGTAACCATGGTGCTGGCACACTGTGGTAATTGAAATCTACTGGGAGCTTTCCTCCAACCACTTGCTTCAAAATGGTTACAAAACTCCCAGTCAAGTCTTTATATCCAGATGAATTCTCCTACATTCCCCCACCAAAAAAAAAACTTTCTGTTAGTAATGTCTTATTAAATATAAATAGATCTGGTTGAAATGTCATATAGAACCTAACTTAATACATGCTTAGGTTTATGTCCACATTTAATGAAAGTGCTCTAATACGTATAATTTCTTCCATGATAAAATTCCTCTGGCTAATGAACCTAAAGCTGAATCATCCCAGAAAAGTTTCCACCATTCCCTACATTTTCCCATATACAGTTTAAACACATTTCAAAAGTTCTTATAATTACATCTTAGATAGAATCCTTAATAGCCAATACCAGCAATTAAAACAAAAAGTAAAAAGAAATGGCATACTACAAAAGGACAGTAATATCTCTACTTTGGATGAAAATCAAGGCCTGTTTGCAATCTCTGAACTCTGTTTCCAGAAGACTTCACATGTAAATGAGTTAAATTCATTCTGGGTAGAAGAGCACAGCCAAGACTACTTAAACATTAAAAGTCCCTAAAATCAGTGTGCCTGCCAATTAAAAATTAATTAGCCATTCAGTACCTAAAAATATTTGTTTCTAAAGGAGTACGCCTTGATTATCTATCTGAGTAATCTTTTGGACTAGGGAAATTAGATACATTCTCCTTAAAAGACACATTGGATTCTTTATTATAATATTCTAATTTTTATTACGTATCAAGGGCAAATTTTTAAAAGGGAAATAAGGCTCCTTCAAATTTTAGAAAATGTTAGGGAAAAAATAAAGTTTAGTATTGAATACCTATTTAAACTGTACTATTTTAGAACGCAATACATAAAAAATATAACTTTAAATGAGTTCAACAGTATATTTTATTTTGTTATAATAGGTGCCATGAAATTCACTGCAAATATGTATATTTGAACACAAATGGTTTCAGGCAATACGCGAAGGCTGAATTAGTATAAATCCATCATCGCCATTTAGAAAAGTGTTTTACTATAGCACAACCCCCACTGGTTCTCCTTATTTCTATAAACTGTTATGCATCCCACGAAGCTATATAAAAGAGAATTACTCCTTGAGAAAACACAAATCTGCAAACTTAAGACACCTTCCATAGCTACCATTTCCCATATCTGTTTAGTAACATCAAAAATTGTAGGCACTAAAAAAAAAACTAATCCCATAATATGCCTACAACTTATGCTATCAACGACTTGTAAAATTACTAATTAAAAATAAATATAATAATAGAATCATAAAATGCTAACTAAGCATTTTACCAAAATAACAAAGTTTCCTTTTAATTCCATAATTGTATTTTTCTAATGGTTACTACTCAGTACTTGCTAAAATCTCCAACTTACCTTAATCATTCTAAGGTATATATGCAAGGAAGCAGCCATGACTCCAACATCTCTGTCACAAAGTGCTTTCCGAAACTTAATATGAATATGTTGTACTTGATTAGGAGCAATGAGATGGAATTTGTATAATGCCAGAACAGCTTTTCTTCGTATAATCTCCCTGAAGACAAAAAATGAAATCTAAACAAGACAATCTGAATTTTCCAGTATTTACTTTGAAAGATTATTGGCCAGCTGATCCCAAAATACTGACTCATTATCTTAATCTACAAAAAGAGAGAGAATCATACATTTGTTATTATTTTCTAATATACTAAATTATTAAAGTGATTAGGAAGTAAGGTCTCAAAACTTTTAACTGCCCATATTATATATGTATCTAGTTAGGGAATTTTTTTTTTCTAACAAGCATATAATACTTTTGAGATACAAAAAAAAAAGAAAAACAAATTTCTTTATTTTTAAAAGATATATCTCTAAAAATTAAAAAAAGTCAACAGTAAGTTTAAGTAAGTAATAGGTAATTTCAGCTACTAATATTAAAGTCTCTTTATTAATATTAAAAATCTTTGGCCTGTAATCCCAGCACTTTGAGAGGCCAAGGTGGATGGATCACTTGAAGCCAGGAGTTAAAAATGAGCCTGGCCAACATGGTGAAACCCTGTTTTTCCTACAAATACAAAAATTAGCCAGGTGTGGTGGTACACACCTGTAGTCCCAGCTACTTGGGTAACTGAGGCACAAGAATCGCTTGAACCTGGGAGGCAGAAGTTGCAGCAAGCCAAGGTGGTGTCACCACACTACAGCCTGGGTGATAGAGCAAGACTGTCTCAAAAAAAGAGAAAGAAAAGAAAAAACTCATTAACATTTTCATTCTAAAATAGCTATTTTATTTTTATTATTATTTTTTTAAATCACTGGATAGCAGACTCCAAATACTTTGGAGGACAGAGGGAAGGAATACAAGGACAGACATGGAATAAAAAGATGTTACTCCTTTCCTTGCCTGGTTAATCTGTTTCAAAACTTCATGATCATAAAGAGGAAAAGTATATACTAGTCTTGTACTTCATCTGTAGGAGATTACATCTAGCACACAGAAACAAAAATAAAGAAATGCCATCCTATGTTCAAGATGTAGTTTCCAAGGAAGCTTCTTCTTGTTAATTGTCTACTTCTACATATCTCTTATTTGTAGACTATGCTGGCAGGGCTCAGAACAGCAGCAAACATCACAAAAGTGAAGTATTTACTTTTAGGGTTCCTTAAGAGATATTTCTATTATAGAATCTCAAGACTGAGATTATTCAATGCAATCTTTTGTGTTCCACTCAAGAACATCTTTTTATAAGATTCTTAATAAATGGTCATAGAAATTCCATTAATAAACAACTCTTATCTTTCTAGGCAAGCTATGCCATGACGGAAAACTATTTTCACGAAATGGAAAAAAAAAGGAAAGCCAGCGTAACAACAGATTTACTATTAGTGTAAATACTGTAGTGAACGCAAGCCACATCCCAGTGTATTGCCATTGGGTGTTAACTGACATTAATTCTGGGAGAGAATAGGTAAATGAGGTGAGGAAAAAAGAAATACAAACTCAGAATAGGCCCAAGAATCCACAGGCCTGGCCTCAAGTGGTGGTAGGTACTAACAGAAGATAAGAGACCTAGATTCAGGCTGTGGGGTTGGTATGCTGAAATACAGCATGGGATTCAAAAGTTGAATTTGAGCCTTGTTTCAAATATTCTTTGTGACATCTACTGGCTTACCTATACCTCTGCCCCATATTCTTCAGCTCTTTACTCCCAAGCATGGGGCTAAGTATGGCCATAACTGCAGAAGTAGTTTCAAAAAGTCTAAACTCTAGCCGGGACTTTAAATTAGACTAAATAGGAAGCAACAAAGAAAAAAATGAAAAGGGATCTTTCAATTCTCAGAGGGATTTCATACAAACGGTAAGTAAAGTCACCACAAAAGTGGTGGTAAGCAAAAGTTAACTAAAAATATGCTGCTGCTATAATTAAATTACCATAAAAATATCTTTTAAAAAGCTAATATTGGCCAGGTGCGGTGGCTCAGCCCATAATCCCAGCACTTTGGGAGGCCGAGGCAGGAGGATCACAAGGTCAGGAGTTCGAGATCAGCCTGGCCAACCTAGTGAAACCCTGTCTCTACCAAAAGAAATACAAAAATTAGCTGGGCAGGGTGGCGTGCACCTGTAATCCCAGCTACTCTGGAGGCTGAGGCAGAATTGCTTGAACCCAGGAGGTGGAGGTTGCAGTGAGCCAAGATCATGCCACTGTACTTCAGCCTGGTCCACAGAGCAAAACACTGTCTCAAAAAAAAAAAATGTTAATATTTTATTTCTTTTTAAATTGTCTATAATCATCCTTTGTTCTAAACACAGATATGACATACGATACATAAAAAGTCTGAAAGATCTATGAAGCTATTCTATAATTCTTAGTAAAAGCTATCATTTTAGCTGGAAGATTCATGATCCAATATTTCTTAAAGAGTACAACCTATAAGACAATATTTTGCAATCTTAGAACGTTAAAAATACTGACTTGGCTGGGCTTGGTGGCTCCCGGCACTTCAGGAGGCCAAGGCGGGCTGATCACCTGAGGTTGGGAGTTTGAGACCAGCCTGACCAACATGGAGAAACCCCATTTCTACCAAAAATACAAAATTAGCAGGGCGTGGTGGTGCATGCCTGTAATCCCAGCTACTCGGGAGGCTGAGGAAGGAGAATCACTTGAACCCCAGAGGCAGAGGTTGCGGTGAGCCGAGATCACACCATGGCATTCCAGCCTGGACAACAAGCGCAAAAATCCGTCTCAAAAAAAAAAAAAAAAGCAACTGACTTAAAGCCTATAAATGTTCTATGAGTAACAAAAAAATCTTTATCAAGAACATATAACTGACATACCATAATCACAAAAGAAAATGACTGCAAACCGTTTCCAACTTTAAAAATTATGACATAAAGGGGTTTAGTCAAAAATAAAATATTAATAATTCCAAATATGGTGAACAAGTAAGTCAACCTGATAAGGAAACAGTTCAGGACACTTACAAGAGAAGATTAGCAAAATACTACAAGGTAAATTAAATTTATTTGGATACATTCTATTGTGAAATAAAATTTAAATGCTGTGGTTTTGATAGAAAAAGCATCTTTCCACTACACGGAAGCTTTGCATTCACAACACTTGCACAATCTCCATATGTTTTTCATTATTTCACTTTATCCCCAAAACAACTTTGGGAGAATTAAGGAGCTTCAATCAAGCCCATATAGCCAAGGAAAAACTGCTCATTAGTGGTAGAACTGGAAGGAAAGCCAAGGATTCCTGGACAGTAGGCCTCACTGTCTCTTTTGACTTTAGAAAGCTGCCTACCATTTCCCTAAACCCACACAAAAATAAAGATGATCCTATTGAAGATTTTTGTATTATTTCTAGCACTCAAAGAATAATCTCTATCCTGGTAGCACTGAAGTTATAATAAATTTTCTGGTATAAACTTCTATTTTGAAAGATATGGTGTAGATACCTATCCCAAAAGAACTTACTTACTTAGAATGCTGAAGTTTATCTTCTATTAACGGAAGAACAGCTGGAATCATTTCTCGGGGGAAAATCTGGCTAACAATTGTAAGTGCCATACACACTTCTACTAGGTTAGTGCTCTGCAGGTCCTGACAAAACATTAAACAGAGAAAACATTCAGTGTAAATACTGAAAACATTTATTCAGTATTTAGCAAATACTGAACTAGGAATGGCAAATTCAACACTGTAATGGTCCTACATACTTAGTAATTTTCTGCTATTTATAATTAATTTGTATATTCAGACTTATGGAATATTTTATTGGAATGCTCCTATTTGTTTTATTTGCCTTAATAGAGTCAGTAGAGAAATAAAGCCAAAAAGCAACTGATATAAAATTTCTGATACAAGCCAAAGTAGTCTCCTTTATTACAGCCTTTAACACTTTTCTAAATAAATAATAAAACAATTTTATGAGTTTTTCTTATTAATCAACAATAATATGAGTGTAAGTTTAAACAGAAGTGATTCTGGAATATTCACAATAAAATGCATACATTCATATATACTTATCTGTGCATATAGTTTAAAAACCATTCTAATAGAACCTAAAATATGTTTTCTAAGTTTGGAAAAAATTTAAGCTACTAGTAACCTTAATATAGTATATGACTTAAAGTTCAGAAAATACTGTTCTCTATTTCTCATGCATCAAAAAACTGACACAAGATAAAAAGCTCAACAACTCAATTACATCTTATTATCTTTTTGATTTAGAACTTTAACAGAAAATACTGTGTGAATTGTTTTTATGATCTCTACATTTCAGTTACTTGATTACATCCTATTCTTTTTTTATATGACTTTTTAAATTCTAAAGACTTCGATTCCTCAGTTTATATCTATCTCCCATTAGGATAGATCCTAGAAAAAAAGATAACAGCATGGAAAGTATACCTAAACTAACAGCTTAGAGCCCTGGACTCTAATTCTAACTCTGTGTTTTAAAATGAAATTATAACAAGAGCAGCAGCTACTATTTCACATAGTGTTTCATTTAATCCCCACAACTCTGTAAGTTCTATTATTTAATTACATTTTATAAATGCAGAAACTGATCTAAAAGATTTTTCTAAGCTCATTCTGCAAGCCCACTTTCTTCTAATATTATCTAATTAAATATGATTGAAGACAAATGTCAGGGGCTGGCAAGAATTATGACTTCATATTAACCAAAATATAATACCTTTACAACTGTATTCACGAGGAGAAGCAATAATTCATGACTTTCATGTAGAAATAAGGAAACAGCCAAATAACCTAAAAAATTGAGGGAAAAGTCTCATTACTACCTACTAAAAATAGACTTTTCACAAGAAGTTAAACAAAACAGTCCTGTAAGTATCAAAGATACAAGTTACAAATAAATATAAAAACAAATTGTAAAATATAAGGTTTTTAACCTTATATTTTTTAACCTTATTTTTTTACTGAAGATTTTTAACCTTCAGTAGAGAAGATTTCAGGTATTCTTCAACATGAAATCTTCCAGAATTATGTATTTCATAGGATATTCCAGAAATTGAATAGACGCTATGTGTATCAACTTAAAATCTTGTAAATGACACTGAGAAAATATGCCTTCTATCTTTTGTGCAAATCCTTATATTATCAATCAAAGCATTATCTATTTTATAAATGCTATTTTATAGTGAAACATAATTCAAAACTAATCACTACAGTAAAAAAAAAATCTAATCACTACAGTGAATAGTGAGTTACTAGCTCTTTGTATTGAGTGAGCTAGCTACCTAATGCCAACCCACATGATGTAAATCATATATTAAATATATTAAGCCACACACAATACCTTATTTTCTCAATTGAAAGAATGACAGCTATTCAGGAAAGAAATACTCTCTGCTACATTAAATGTACTCATTGGCTTAAATAAGCATTTTTACTGCAATAATATTAAAACATTTTAAAAGTACATTTTAAGATTGAGGAAATATATTAACACTATGACAAATGCCACGTACATGGAATCTAGATGCTCCAAGGAATTTTCTGAGTCACCCTTCAAATTGATAATAACACTTCAATTAGACAGTCACTATGGGTCAAGTACTTTATAAGCATTACTTTGTTTAATCCTAACAACCACCCTATGAGATAGGTTTTATTATCCCAATACGATAATGAGACCCAAAAAAGGGCAATTTCCCAAGGTCCACACCTATCACATGGTGGAGCCAGAAATTAAACCCAGACAGCTGGAGTCAGTCCACATTTTAAACCCCCATGTTTTACTGCCTCTCCATATAGTCTATCATAAGACCTGATTCCCTGACTCCACACTTATTGTTTTTCATTACTCTCAATTCTTTCCATCCTTTCATCAGGGATTCTAATGTTAACTATACCTATCATTATCCAGCATCCATGCTGTTTGTGTCCACTATGAACATAAGAAAATAGAAACTTCCTATTTTCACAACCAAGAGGTGGCAGCATGACCAATTCCAACACCTTCACTGTAAGTCAGAGGAGCAGAGCTTTTACTCCTGCAGTCATAATAGATGAAAATATCTGATTCTGGCCAATAAAGAGATTAGGAAAATCCCAGAAAGCATTTGTTTTGTTTTGTTTTCTGAGACTGAGTCTCACTCCGTCACTCAGGCTGGAAGGCAGTAGCACGATGAAAACTCACTGCAGCCTCTACCTTCCAAGCTCAAGTGATCCTCCTCCTTAGCCTCCCAAGTAGCTGAGACCACAGGTGTGCACCATCACACTGACTTTTTTTATTTTATTTTATTTTTTTGTAGAGCAGGGTCTCACTATGTTACCCAGGCTGGTCTCAAAATCCCACAGTCAAGCAGTCCCTCCCACCTCAGCCTCCCAAAGTGCTGGGATTACAGGAGTGAGCCACCACACCCAGGCCCCCAGAAAGCATTTAAAGCAGAGACTGTCTTATTAGATTGCTGATAAATCACCTGTTTAGCTAAGGTATCACATATTCCCAAGACACCAATATCAAGGTCAACAAACTAATCCAAAGACCATCTCAATGAAACCTTAATTCTTTCTTTTACAAATAATATCCCAACTGTTTCAACAATCAGAAAACAGGAAAAAACACTGGGACTCAAAAAATGAGAAAAATTTCAGGGAAACAAAGAATAAGAACTATGATTATAGATTATATTTGGTATGACTAAGAATAAGGTATACAAGCTTTGAGTATAGAAATTTGGGCTCTGGGCCAGGGCGTGGTGGCTCACACCCGTAATCCAAGCACTTTGGAGGCCAAGGCGGGCGGATCACCTGAGGTCGAGAGTTCAAGACCAGCCTGACCAATAAGGTGAAACCCCATCTTTAAAAAAAAAAAAAAAAAAAAAAAAAGACAAGAAATTTGGGCTCTGGCTCCATTTATCTGCTCTATGACTTATGCTTATATGCTCAATAAGTTACTTGACTTTTCTGAGCCCAGTCTTATCTTTCACATGAAGATGAATACTGGCCAGACACTTAACACGCATTTACGCCTGTAATCCCAGCACTTTGGGAGGCTGAGGAGGGCAGATCACTTGAAGTCAGGAGTTCGAGACCAGCATGGCCAACACAGTGAGAAACTCTGTCTCTACTAAGAACACAAAAATTAGCCAGATATCGTAGCACTTGCCTGTAATCTCAGCTACTCAGGAAGCTGAGGCCCAAGAATCATTTGAACCTGGGAGGCAAAGGTTGCAGTGAGCCAAGACCACGCCACTGCACTTCAGCCGGGGTGACAGAGCAAGACTCTGTCTCAAAAAAAAAAAAAAAGGTAAAATGAAGATAAATACTATCTTAGAAGATAAAGCACTTAACATAATACTTAACTTTATGGGCAGTGAAGTTTATTTATTCATGCCTACAATTCCAGCACTTTGGGAGGCCAAGGCAGGAGGGCTGCTTGTGGCCAGAAGTTTGAGACCAGCCTGGCTAACACAGCAAGACTATCTCTAAAAAAAAAAAAATTTTTTTAGAAAAGAAATGTATTTATTCAAAAATATTCATACAAAAAAAAAAACATTCTAACCAGGCACAGTGAGTGGCTCACAACTATAATCCTAGCACTTTGGAAGACCAAGGTAGGTGGATCACCTGGGGTCAGGAGTTCAAGACCAGCCTGGCCAGTATGGCAAAAACCCCCATCTCTACTAAAAATACAAAAATTGCTGGGCGTGGTGGCAGGTGCCTGTACTCCTACCTAAGAGGTAGGCTGAGTCAGGAGAATTGCTTGAACCTGGGAGGCAGAGGTTGCAGTGGGCCAAGATCATGCCATTGCACTCTACCCTGGGAGACAAGAACAAAACTTCATCTCAAAAAAAAAAAAAAAAGACATTCTGCATCAGAGAAAGCACCAAAGCTGGCCTTAAATTTCAGGAGAATGGGTGAGACAACAGTACCAAAGTGAAGACATATAGAAGGCATAAATTATATACATACTTATATATTTTCTTGAGACACATTCTCACTGTGTTGCCCAGGCTGGAGTGCAGTGGCACGATCTCAGCTTACCACAACCTCCACCTCCCAGGTTCAAGCGATCCTCTAACCCCAGCCTCCCAAATAGCTGGGACAACAGGCATGTACCACCATACCCAGCTAATTTTTGTATTCTTAGTAGAGAAGGGGGCTCACCATCCTGGTCAGGCTAATCTCAAACTCCTGATGTCAAGTGATCTGCCTGCCTAAGCCTTTCGAAGTGCTGGCATTACAGGCATTAGGCATCATGCCCAGCCCCATAAATTATATCTTTAAAAAATGATTTCCATTCAATAACACACATTAAAAACATCTGATGTCTGCAGATACATGTCACTCTAATTGGCAAGAAATATTTTCCTAAAGATCATGAGTCTTAATAAAAATGACTCTGAGACCCCCTTTAAGATAAGCATCTGTAACTATAAAATTATAGTTACAAGGTTATTAATGACAACTTTATTCATTTATTTGAGATAGGGTCTCACTCTGTCACCCAGGCTGGAGTGCAGTGGCATGATCTTGGCTCACTGCAAACTCTGCCTTCTGGGTTCAAGCATTTCTCATGCCTCAGCCTCCCCAGTAGCTGGGACTACAGGCACACATCACCATGCCCAGCTGCCTTTTATAATTTTAGCAGAGAAGTAGAGACGGGGTTTCGCCATGTTTGCCAGGCTGGTCTTGAACTCCTAACCTCAGGTGATCTGCCCACCTCGGCTGGGATTACAGGCATAAGCCACTGTACCCGGCCTACATTGTAACTATAACTATTAATTTGTCTGTCTCTGTCCTCTCCCCTGCAACTGCACGGAACCTCAAAGTGGAAGCAACACAAGTTATTCATCTATAAGCTTAACTGCAGTATCTGGCATACGGTGGGCACTCATTGTATCAATTCCACGAATATTGAAAAAATTCTATAAACAGGCTATCCCTAAGATGATTTTCCAGTCAGAAATATTTTTCCTAATCAAGCTAAAATTTCACTATTGAAGGTTTATTTCTTTGGATCTGTCTTCCAGAGTCTTTAACAGAATAGATACCTCTAAGAAGAGTATCAATGTTATTTCAACTGCTGTGAGCTAGTATATAAAGCAAGTAAGAGAAAATGGCCCAAAGTTGAAGGAAAACATTAAAAATGAAAGAAATAGAGAAACAGAAAAGTAAAAGAAATGAGATGTAAGGTAAGATGGGAGGGAGGCAAAGATATATTAGACTTTTGCGTAAAATCTGATATCACTGACTCCTGTTATGGCTGAATTGTAAACATTTCCAAATGTATTCACATCTAACATGTTTTTCCTTAGAAATGAAAAGGATGAAGCTTTTTTTTTCTTTTCTCAAAATGCTCAACAATGGTTGAAATTTCCTTTTTGCTGTTTTTCTTCTTTGATCAAAACCAAACAAAAGAAGAGAAAAAATACTATAAATACAGTCTTTCAGAAGCTAAAAGAACACTGCCATTAGAAAGACTTCAGACATACGAAAATTCTAACAGGATTTTCTAGGTTTGGGATGACAATTGAAAACAGTGAACACGACTGGAAAAGCTTAAATTCCATATTTGCATGATGTTTAAGAGAAATCAAAGTTTTAAGAAAAATTACTAATAAAAACTAATTTAAAAGCTTTAAAAAAAATTCCTGAGAGATCCAAGATGGCCGACTACTAGCAGCTCAGGATTGTAGCTCCCAGAGAAAGCGCACAGAACGAGAGGATGCCACATTTTAAGAAGAATTTTTGTTGCTTACGGACTAGGATTCCCAGCGGAGGAGCCCCACAGGTCACCAGAGCGACTCTTGTGGCCGGCATGGCAGATTTGCCCACGCGGCGGTTTTGCCGGCGCTTCGGCACGGCGGTTCTCGGTGCAGAGTAAATGGGACTAGCTTCCCTTTTGACCGACGTTTGGATCTCCGGGAAGGTGAGTCACAAGAGGGAAGCCAGACCAGAGATCCCCCGAGCAGAAAAGCACCACAAATCTTAATGCCGCTGTTTTAGCCAGTGCAGTGGGTTGCTCAGATTTCAGCATTGGGAATCAACAAGTTGGACGTCCACTCAGAGACCTAAACTGAAAGTAGGTAATTACAGACATGACAGATGGATAAAATTACAATGACGGGAAGGAACCAACGTAAAAAAGCTGAGAATACCCAGAAGCAGAATGCTTCTCCTTCTACGGGGGATCACAGTTCTTCACCATCGAGGGAACAAGGCCTGATGGAGAACGAGTGCGTTCCAATAACAGAAATAGGCTTCAGAAGGTGGATGATAAGGAACTTTTTTCAGTTAAAAGAACATGTTCTAGCCCAATGCAAAGAAACTAAGAACCTTGAAAAAAGGTTTGATGAAATCCTAATCAGAATAGACAATTTAGAAACGAATATAAGTGAATTATTGGAACTGAAGAATACAATAAGAGAACGTTGCAAAGTATGCACAGGTTTTAAAAGTTGAATTGATCAAGCAGAAGAAAGGATATCAGAGGTCAAAGACCTACTTAATGAAATGAAACAAGACAAGATTCGAGAACAAAGAGTAAAAAGGAATGAGCAAAGTCTCCAGGAAATATGGGACTATGTGAAAAGACCTAATTTACGATTGATCAGTGTACCTGAATGTCATGAAGAGAACGAATCTAAGTTGGAAAATATTTTTCAGGGTATTATTCAGGAAAACTTTCCTAACCTAGTAAGGCAGGACAATACTCAACTCCAGGTAATCCAGAGAACACCACAAAGATATTCCTCAAGTAGACCAACTCCAAGACATATAATTGCTAGATTTACTAGAGTTGAAATAAAGGAGAAAATTTTAAGGGCAGCTAGAGAGAAAGGTCAGATTACCTATAAAGGGAAG
>CAUYQU010068883.1:0-12984 GCA_963574635.1 Cheracebus regulus
ATCATCACTGGTCATTAGAGAAATGCAAATCAAAACTACATTGAGATACCATCTCATGCCAGTTAGAATGGTGATCATTAAAAAATCTAGAGACAACAGATGCTGGAGAGGATGTGGAGAAATAGGAACACTTTTACACTGTAGGTGGGAATGTAAATTAGTTCAACCATTGTGGAAGACAGTGTGGCGATTCCTCAAGGACCTAGAAATAGAAATTCCATTTGACCCAGCAATCGCATTACTGGGTATATATCCAAAGGATTATAAATCGTTCTACTGTAAGGACACGTATGTTCACTGTGGCACTGTTTACAATAGCAAAGACCTGGAACCAACCCAAATGCCCATTGATGATAGACTGGACAAGGAAAACGTGGCACATATACACCATGGAATACTATGTAGCCATAAAAAACAATGTATCTGGAAACCATCATTCTCAGCAAACTGACACAAGAACAGAAAATCAAACACTGCATGGTCTCACTCATAGGTGTGTGTTGAACAGTGAGAACACGTGGACACAGCAAGGGAACATCACACACTGAGGTCTGTCGGGGGGAAATAGGGGAGGGACAGTGGGGGTGGGGAGTTGAGGAGAGATAGCATGGGGAGAAATGCCAGATGTAAGTGATGGGGAGGAAGGCAGCAAATCACACTGCCATGTGTGTTCCTATGCAACAATCTTGCATGTTCTTCACATGTACCCCAAAACCTAAAATGCAACTTAAAAAATAGAAAATTAATATGGATTTTCTAAACTACTTATCATCTTGTTGATTAGGGCTTTGTTAATGATGAAAGTGAAATTCATGTTTTACTTATTAATGTCTGTGAACATTTCTAACTCACTTGAAATTTATTAGGTATGTAAAGTCATTATAAAGAGTTAGGATAAGGATTTATGAAAAATTTGAAAGCAACTTGGAAGTTAAATTTTGTTATGTGTTTTATTTGATATTACATGAAGCAGTAAAAAATGAATATGTGGTAAATAAAAAAACTCACGAAACTAGGGCTGGAGCACTTGAAAGAGTTTGGATGTTAATAACAATTAATCATAAACAAATCATTAACTTTGTGGATAATCAACTTAGCTTTCCATAAGTCATCAGCTTTTTCAAAAGATTACATTTCTTTCATTGGTTGGCTACTTTATGTGTCTTAAATCAACATGCAACCACAGATTAGGTTAATGGTTCTATTTATTTTGTGCAGTATTTCAGCATACTCACCTATGATTGATAACTAAGTATAAATACGTATCTCAATTCATGCTGTATCTAGATTTGCTCTTCCATTTTCTCACCCGAGTCTGAGGTGAACAGTGAACGTATTTACATTTGATTTAGCAGTGACCCTCCATTCTTTCTGGCTTCACGGCGAAACAAGTTTATGCGATTGATCAAATATTTTGATCCCTGAAGCTAACCATAATCGTCAAAATGTTTTGTGGAGACTATGTGAGTATAATGGTTATTTCTGTAAAGCTTTTAAGTCTTTTGAGAATTGGTTAGTAAAATTTCATTTGTGTTTCTTGACTTTTTAAAGGAAAATATTGTTTTAATTTGCTTTTCATAAATTTTTAATTAGCGGGTCTTCAATATAACTATTATACAGAGTTAATATTATTAACTCCTAAATCCATGCTGATTTTGAAACAATGTATTATCCCACAGAGGCCAGTCAGTTGCCCCAACTTTCATAAGTAACTTGATTCAGAATTCTAACTGAAGGTATCATAAGATTTTTTAATCTCAAATTGATTTCTGTCTATAAAAAATTAAACTAATTTTGACTATTAATTTTATTTTAAATCCATGCTTTCATTTAGTCATTTTTGAATAATGTTATGTTGAATTGAAGCAATGTATAACAAGATTTAGTCTTTTATTTTTTGTTTTGTCCTTGTCTGAATCATTTCAGGGCAACTGCTCTGATAGTCCACAAACTTTTAAAGAGCCAATATAAACATTAAGTTACCTGAATATATATTATATGTAAAGATCTCCATTTCACATGGTCTTGAAAATTTTATACAAGAATGTATCTATTGCTTATGGTCTTGGAAATTATACACAAGTACCTGTGTGTTAACAATGATTCTTTAAAAATCTATATTATGAAAAAAAAAAGCTTTCTGGAAACTTTTATGCAAAAACAATCATAATTATTTGGTTAAACTTTGGCAAACAAACAATATTGTTTACTCATACAAAGTCATCATTGCAAGAAAATTCTAATTATATATTTTGTTTCTTCAGATAAATACTGAATTAGGAATTATAATATGGCTATTTTTCCATCACTGTTACTTTAACAATCTTAACTTCATCTTAAGATTACAAGATCTTATTTTGCAGTCGAAAGTTACCATTACTGTTTTATTAATTGTGAGGTAGTTATATTTCACTACAGAGAAATAAAAGTTACCAAGTAATTAGGCCAGCATGGTAAATGATTAAATAAGAAAATTCCTTTTGTTTTCTCTTTCTGTTCATTTGAGTGTAATTACTTGGAAATAATTACTATTATATTCAGTGCATTGTGTGGTCTAATGTTACTATTTATATGTCAATTTTCCAAAAGAAACATTTATAAAAAGCAAGATTTCATTAAGAGACTTATTGCAAGCCTGAGTTTTTATATAATAGTCAGATATAAATCATATTGTAGGAAGATATTATTATATTATAATTGCTCTCTTAGTATGGAGGAAATTGTACTATACAGGTACTTGCCCAGGCCAGGATTTAAACCCAGGTGTCTCTATGTCCATATAACTCAAATTCTTTTTATTAATATGTAATGTCTCTTTAGAGTACATCTTCCTCTTTAAAATAGAATTTTCTCGTAAAAATTGTTTGCTGATTTTGTCCTGTTTTGTCATCAACTGATCCCCCTTTTTCATACATTTGCATTTTATTTACTATAGATTCATTTCTTAGAAGATATCCTTCATTTTGGCCTCTCATAGGATTAGAGTTAACTTTAACCCTGTTTGCCTTTCTATTCTTTTGACGCCTTTTTCTATTTCTATCATATTCACTGACGGAAAATGTTAATCACAGCAGTATAAAAATCAAGATACATATTGATATATTTCTTGCCTAAAATAGCATTGTGCATTACACAGAGAAATTTTATGATAATTTCCTGAATGTCTGTATACATCCATACCTCGTTTAATTTAATCTTCGCAACAAATTGTCTTATAAGAACACCATTTAACATGCAAAGGTTTGAGGTTCTTTTGGAGGTACCAGATATTCTACCCAGATGTTTTATATATATTATTTTTGTGTTTGCCACCTTCAAGGACAGTGTTATCATCCCCTTTTTCCAGATGAAAATACTGAGGTTCAGAGAAATTAAATACTTTTTCCAGGAGTAAAAAACTCAGGAGGTGAGACATACATAGGACCCTGTGTAACTCCAAAATCATTTCTACCACAACAAAAGAGAGAGATAAAAATGCCTAGGTATGATTATTATTTGTGACCCTAATTAAATGAGAAAATCTTAGCAGCAGTATCTTTACAAAGATGCTTTGACTCATGCGTTTTCCCCAGAATAGCTCAAGAGCACCAAAGTCAGACAACAGCATGTTATGCAATGTCTACTATGGACAATGAGACATACGGCATTTTAGCCTAACTAAAATAAAATAAACTCATTGGTTTCTAGCAGCGGATTACATGTAGTGAAGGAAAAGCACTCCATAAATCAGAAAAGAATTCAGGCCATATTGCATGGGAGCGATTGCAGACTGAGAACACATCTCATGGGAGGAGAGGCGGTTAATAAGGCAAGATTACTTTCAAAACTGGCTTTTTCTATAGAAAGTAATTCCCAGGACAAAAACTTCCATCCAAGAAATCTGACCTTGATTGTTTATCTGCAATATGACTTACTGAGCAAATATTATTAAAAGGTTATTCATACTTTAGATTGCTTTTCACTATCATAAGACTACATTGTCTGAACTTTACACACTTTGATTCAACAAAAGTTATGAATCATGCTGGTTATGGCTTTAACTTTTACTGAAGCATCTGTAGAACTAGTAAGAATTGGATTGGAAAAATTAAATGTAATAACTTTTTCCTTGAAGAGGTATGCATACATGTTGTTAATTTTTTAAAAATACCATTATAACAATGATAGATTGCTTTTAATCTAGGGGCTGGGCAAACACGACTGTAGCGTAGTGACTAAACATGCACTTAAAGCTAGACTTTCTGCATAGGATCCACGTGACTGAGCACAGATTGCTGAATCTTTCTACATCTCAATTTTTCTGCCTGTTAAGTGAGTGTGATAATAGCAGCTATCTTACAAGGGTGTGTTGAGCATTGTTTGGCAGATAAAGCACCAAAAAGAGTATCTAGAGCATAGAAGTATCCCAAAAAGGTGAGCTGTTATTCAGTTTTATTTAGTATCAGTGCCAAAGCTTGAATCCAACTCTCTAATTCAATAGCCCCGACCTTCAGCAGCCCAATGCACTGCTTCTAGAGCAGAGGTTAAGGGTGTATTCATTACTCATGCAAATGTGTGTGTGTGTACAACACATATATATGTATGCATGTATATATATACAACAGTCCCAAATTTTATGAAGAAATTTAAAAAACATCAAAAGTTTCACAAGGGGAAATATATTTTCTCTTAAACTCAGCATAATGTTTATTTGTAAGTAGATTCTATCATGCAAAAAAAAAATTCATAAACCCTACTTCAATTTCTGCTAACTTCTCTTCTTTGTTATGGCAAAACTCTTCTAACATGTATTACACCCATTATATACATTTCTTCTCCTTCAGTTATCTCCATATCCACTTATTGAGTTTCTTTCTCAAGTGCCCTGTCTGAACGGCTCTTATTAAGGTAAACAGTGACCTTCATATGGTTAAATCCCGTGCCCAACTCTCTCCTGTAATCTTGCTAGATAAATGGGTGTTATTAGACACAATTGCCTTTGCGAGAAATTTTCCAGGGCTAAATTCTGAAACTCTTCTCCTTCCTACTGATAGCCTCTTCTTTGTTCATAGCATCCAGTATAATGGTTTTAATTTCATTCTACATACAGATTCTTTTCTGAATTTATTTCTTAACCCAGAACCTATGCCTAAATTCCAGATTCCTATAACCAAGTGTCTAGTCAGGAGTAGAAATTCCTCCTCTTATTAGTACAGAAAAAGAAAAGTAAAAAAAAAAAAAAAATTAAGCATTGGCTTGTTGGGGTTCAGGGGAGCCCTTGGCTTCCCTGAGAGGATGTTTCTCCAGGTTCTTGGTCTATCACTCTCCCAAGAATGAGAGACCACAGTGCAGTGCCCTAGTGAAATAAATACCAGACCCCAAAAGTATTGCAGAAAAGTGATTTATTTAGGTAGAGATTGAAAAATGAGAATAAATGAGAGAAAGAAAAGCCGCTCTCACATTGAGAAGGTTTCCCAAAGGGAGAAAACCAGAGAAGGAAAACTCCCCTCACACTAAGTGAGAGAATCCAGAAAGACGGAATCCAGGAGAGGAAAGACGGCTTCCACACTGGGTGAAAGGGGACTCCAGAGGGGGATTCCGAGAGCGGAAAGGGAGCTCCCACCATGTGGGAGGGGATTCCAGAGAGCTGGAAATCGGCATGGGTGAAGGAGCAGGGGAATTTGTCCTGGGAGAAATTCCCACCTCCCCAAGTTCCTCTAAATGAGAGAGTTCCTTTAAACTTCCACTGGGGTGATTGACTCTTCGTTTCTTCCCGCACCTGCGAAAGTTAAACATAAACCATGAAATCTCCCACGTGGAGAGAGATGGAACAGGGGCATGGGGCTGGGAAGTTCCTGCCCTTAAAACTACGCCCCCTTGTGGATCCAGAAAGAGAACACATTCACTAAGGCTCACGTTCTCTCATACCTTACATTACCATCCCCTGCCAGCTTCCACAGTGGCTCCTACCTGGTGTCCTGGTCCCACTTTTAGGTACTGGGCAGACAGTAATAAATACGATTGTCATAAACACTGCCCTCTTGAAGAATGTGTTTGATTGATGTACAGGACTCATAGCCTGATATTAGACAAAGTAGTAAAATAGGAGGTAAAAGTCATCAAAGAGGAGATTTTGAGAAAGCCATCTAGGTTTTCAAGTTCTTAATTTGTGGTAATACCTAGAACAATAAAAAGACTTCAATTTGTAGAATCACTTGCATTTTTCCAAGTAAGAAGTTAGAACACCTCTCTAGATATACTGGTTTCTCTTGAATGGTAGTTTTTGAGATCATTATAAAATTATCTGTATTTTGACATTATACCTGTACAATTAACATTAATACATTGTGCCCATTTAAATAAGTATTGCTTTAAATCTAAGGCACTTTCTGAATTTAAAGATGGTTAACTATATGTTCATTTTTTTATTTCTCCTAATTAATTGACTCATTTAACAAACAGTAAAAGAAAAAAGTTATCAGATTATCACAAATTACAAGTGTTAAGAGCTTACTTCTTTCCTTAACCATTAAGAAAAAGCCTTCAGAAATTATGTTTGAGCAATGTGAGTCATAGTTACTTTAATGAGTCATGCATTCCTGCAATTAGGTGGAGAGGAAACAGCAGAAAGAAAGGAGCCATTTAGAGGTCATTACTTACCAACTTTTTATTATTTGGTACAGCCTCACACGCCAACATCTGACCCTTACCTCCCTCAGAGTTCTATCAGGAAAAATTATTTGTAATCAGAAGTAGCTCAGCCTGATTCACCAGAAAGGAAGAGATTACTATATATAAGAAACTCTTCAAGATCTCACTCCCTTCTACATAAGATAATGTGTTTTATATACTCCTATATGTATGTTGTAAGCCCTTTATATAAATATATGTATCCCTATTTATATAATTGCATGCAATCCCTATGTATATGTATATACGTAATATGTATATACATGTATACACACACACACACACACACACATATATTGAGACACTGTCTCACTCTGTCACCAGGCTGGAGTACAGTGGTGCAATCTTGGCTCACTGCAACCTCTGCCTCTTGGTTCAAGCAATTCTCCTGCCTCAGCTTCCTGAGTAGCTGGGACTACAGGCAACTGCTACCATGCCCAGACTGGCTAATTTTTGTATTTTTAGTAGAGACAGGTTTCATCATGTTGGCCAGAATGGTCTCGATCTCCTGACCTCATGATCCATCTGCCTCCGGCTCCCAAAGTGCGGGGATTACAGGCGTGAGCCATGGCGCCCGGCCTACAATATATTTTTAAAGAGATTTCAGAGTTTATGCTGTCAATCTCCCAGCAGCAGCTTCTTCTAAATAGTCTCCAGCTATTCGTAAGACTTTACTCATAGCTTGTGGACATGCATTTGTCATCGAAGGCAGAGTAAAACTTGCTTCCTGGGGCCTATTTTCTTTGCCAGCATCACAGTCGTACAACACACAGTTATGAATATATTCTTCCTCAATTACACTTTTATTTATGTCCTGTAGACATTCTGGGTAATTATGCTAGAAGGAACCAAAAAAGAAAAAGACTATTACACGTTTCATGTACAAAACATAATAGTAATTTCTATAGAAGATAATGTGTTTTATATACTCCTACTATAGATACAGTGGGGATCAGCTTTACTCACAGCAATTTTGGATTGGCTTTTCATCTTTATTTGTTAGCAATTTGTAATAATAAAGCAACAGAATGTCTTAATGTATTTTATCATTCTATCTCTTAATTGAAACATTTCTGCTATTTTATCTTTAAATAAGCCAGAATGAAGAGCATTGTAGTAATACTTTTTCAGTTATGTAAAAAGAAAGCACTTTAACCCCAGCAGACATAACGTTCTTAGTACTGTGAATTAGTAATGGTTTAAAAATATGTAAATCATATTGTATTTTATGGGTGAGTTATTCTTTTTTTGTTGCCATTAGTACAGTAGTAAACTTCTTTGACTATTGTTCAACACTTTGGAGATATTGAATATATGTACATATTCTTCTAGGCATGCATTTAGCTGCCAGTCTCAAAATATCACTGCTTTAAAAGGTACAAAAACAGTCAACGGTGCTGAAAGAGAGAGGCGTCAGTACCTGGGGATACACGCACCTTCTGTGTACCTTTCCTCACTTGTGTGCTGACTGCTGTGTGTTTGATCAAGAGTGTGACTCACATATAGAAAAGTAAACAGTCACAGTCAATATAGTAGTCCCTTCACAGCAGGAAAGGATTAGATTCATGAACACTTAGTGAAAAGTAATTGCTGGTTTTAAAATAAGACTTTTTCATATAACAATGGTCACAACTGAACCTAACACAACTTAATGACCAGAAGAAACTCATCCCTTCTAGTTCTTAATGTGTTTCATTCCAGATAATATGAATACTAGAATGACAGTGGAAGGCTATGCTTGGTTTTCCTTCAAGATATTCAATGACTTCTAATTTCAAGACTTAGTGGACTTGGTCTTTTTTTTTTTTAATATATGATCCATATGTGAGAAATCTGAATGCTTCAGAGACAGAAATGGGTTTTAGAAAATGTTATTTTAGTTATTTGGCAGAGGGAAATCAGCATTAAATAATACCTCCTCTCAGAATTAAGGAGGTACTTATAACCTGTATGCCAATAACAGAAAAGAGTGGGTTAGTCCCTTTCAAATATTAGCCTTCACTTCTCTCTCCTACAACATGCAAGAGTCCAGCTTTATACTTTAGGTTCATTTTCTTTGATGTTCTTTCTTAATTCTTTTTGTATATTGAGAAAGTTTTCAAATAAAAATTCATGTAATCTAAAATTAGTCATTGAAATTTTTAAGGTAGGTATACTAAACTCAGAAAACTGATCAAATGCTGTATTGCAATTAAAGGCATCTGATTAACTTTTCTTACATTTGGTCATGTTTTTAACCTAGTTTTTTTAAAATCTCTGATTTGGAGAAACATTTAGAGAGGATAAATTTTACAAAAATACTTAGCTATATTGGCAATGTAGCTTATTCTTCTCTCATCTGATTTTGAATGACAAGAACATTCTTTCCTTAGAGTGGGATCTAAAACATATTCATTATGAAATGGATAATGAATTATCCTCCCTGTAAGGCTTTCTGTCACCTCACTATGACAATGTGTGAGGCAGGATATTTCCATATGGTGAAGATGATTGTCAGCCTTCTTTCTATTCACAAACGTGTTCCCTTCTTAAGCCTCTCATATAGGCTCCTTCATCCTTAGCCCTAAGTACTCTCTGCTTCTCTCTCTCGTATAGGGTGCTCTTCAAAGTGAAGTTAAAAACAACTGGGATCTGTTTCCTGCTACAACTCATTATTATTCTCATGTTTGAACCTCTATCTTAATTATCCAGTTGTATTCCTGTGAATTCTTTTGTCAAACTATACGATTTGAAGCTAAATTCAAACCAATGTGGTAATTTCTGATTTAAAAGTTTGCCATATTTGGTTTTATGAGACTAGATGTGCTCCTAAAAATACTATGTATAAACTTTTTGTTTTGGGAAAATTTTTGATTTACAAAAATGTTATAAAAATAATTCACAATTTGAATTACCCTTCCCCCAGCTTTCTCTAATGTTTACATTTTATATAATGATATTGAAGTTATCAAAACAGGATATTAACATAAGCACAGTGCAACTAATTAAACCACAGATATAATTTGTATTATACCAGTTTTTCTGCTAATCTTTTGGTTTTCTGTTTGATATGATTTGGATCTGTGTCCCCACCAAATCTCATGTAGAATTGTAATCCCCAGTGTTGGCGGTGGCGCCTGGTGGGAGGTGACTGGATAGTGGAGGCTGTTTTTCATCAGTGGTTTAGCACTGTTCCCTTGTGCTGTTCTCATGAGAGTGAGTTCTTGCAAGACATACTTGTTTAAAAGTGTGTGGCATCTCCCACCTTGCTCCCTCATTTTCCTGCTCTGGTTGTGTGATGTGCCGGCCGCCCCTTTGCCTTCTTCCATGGTTGTAAGTTTCCTGAGGCTTCCCCAGAAGCTGAGCCCCTCCCAGCGTCATACTTTCTGTTCCTTTGGAACCATGAGTCTATAAGAACTCTTTTCTGTATAAATTACCCAGACTCAGACTTTTCTTTACAGCAATGTGAGAGTGAACTAATACACTGCTCCTAGGAGCTAATGGCCATTGGGAACACTTGTAGGCTTAATCTTACATTTGACATTTCTTTCTTTTCTATTTTCTTTCTTTTTGGGGGTGAGGGCAGTGGGGAGTTTTTCTTTACTTACAGCTACAAGATGCATTAATCTAATCTTGCATTTTTTCCTATTCCAGCCCTAGAATTAACCACTTCTCTGAAAAGCTCTGATTCCTTTCATTGAAAACTGATATTTAAAACCAAGATCTGGATATTAGTTATACTCATTGCTACTGGGGTATCAGTGTTTATACACCCTCTTGAGAGCGTAGAGCAAAAAAATATGTGTTTATACTAACCCATTTATCTGCACACATCTATATTTAGTTTTGTACATGTGTATGTATATATGTTTGTATGCATACATGTCTCCATATACCTTCTTATTTGCCTATTTCTCTGTTACTATCTATACATCTACCTACAATCTATCTTCATATTAATACCTCCAATCTAATCAACAACACTGTTCTAACCCTCACCACTATTTGTTACTTCCTTTTCGGACAGTAAAAACTAAGACTATCAATATCTGAAATACATTTGCTTCCTTGTTTATCCCTACCATACATATAGTTTAAAACTTACTAAGCCATTGCCCCATGAGAAACAACTTTCCCAAGAAGAGTACATTGTTTGGATTATTTTTATTTTTAGCTTTACCGTATTCCATCAAAACACTATTTTCCAAAGTTACCTAGGGCATATCCCCTCTCTCTATGGACCTTAATGTGTTTATGAGATTTATTTGTAATATAAATACATAAATTTGCTACAATCTGCATTTTCTGTTGGGTATCCCATTATCTTTGTTGATTTTGTTAAACTTACATTTAATAAAATGTGCATTTTGTGGTATACAATTTTATGATTTAAGTCATGTATCCAATGCTGTATTTCCTTATAGAAGACTTTCATTATCCAAAATTTACTCCACAGTGCCTGCCTGTAATCAGCTACGGTTCCCAGACTCCAGACTCTGGCAAATATTGCACTGTTTGCCACCGCTATAGTTTCACCTTCTCCAAAATGTCATATGAAGAGAATCATGAACTATTAAACCTTTTCGAGATGGCTCCCTCCACTTAGTAGAACACATTTAGCCCTTATTCATATTGTATTAATCAATAGTTCTGTCTTTTTATTGCAGAGATGCTCTCTGTTGTATGGAAGTACCATAATTTGTTTATCAATTCACAGTTTGAATGGACAAATTGTAGGTTGTTTCCAGGTTTTAATTATTATAAACAAAGCTGCTATAAACATTCAAGTTAAAGATTTTGAGAGAGGATATGTTTCCATTTCTTTTGAGTAAACATTTAGGAACAAGATTGCTAGGTCATATGGTAACAGTATATTTATGTTTAGCTTTAGAAGAAACTGTCAAACTGTTTTCCCAAAGTGGCAATACAATTTTGCATTCTCACCAGCAATATATTACAGTAGAATATCATTGTAATTTTACTTTTTCTTTATGGGTAATGATATTGATAATATCTTCATCTGCTCATCTACTAAACCTTCATTGTGGATGTGTTTGTTTAAAATGCTTACCTATTTTTATATCATTTTCTTTAATTGTTTATTTTTATTGTACTATACGTATTCTGGACTAAGAGTTTCATGAAAATGTAACTTACAAAGCTTTCCTTTCATTTGTGGATTGTCTTTTCAGTCTTTTAACGGTGTTTTTCACTAAGCAAAAGTTTTCAGTTTTGACAAAGTCCAATTTATATTTTCTTAGATCATTTAGCATTACTCCTACAATTTTGGAGTTTCTTTTCAAATTTGTTTCAGCTATTCTAGGTACTTTGCACTTCCACAAAAATTTTGGAATAAAATTGTCAAAATGGACATAAAACTCTGCTAGAATTTCAATTGGGATTTTGTTGAAATTGTAGGCTAATTTAATGAGAATTGACATCCTAACAATATTAAGTTTTCTAGCCCTGAAAATGATACATATCTTTAGTTATATGTCTTTTTTAATAACTGTCAGAGGTATTCTGTTTCTTCTATTCCAATATGTATACTATTTCTTTTGATTGTCTTATTGCATTGCCTAAGATTTTTCAGAATGGTATTGAAGTGATGAAAAATAACATTCTTGCTTCCTTTATATATATATATATATATATATTTTTTTTTTTTTTTTAATTGCATTTTAAGTTCTGGGTACATGTAAAGAACTTGCAGGATTGTTGCATAAGTACATACGTCGCAATGTGGTTTGCTGCCTCCATCCCCATCACCTACATCTGGCATTTCTCCCCATGTTATCCCTCCCCAACTCCCTACCCCACACTGTCCCTCCCTTAGTCCTGCCCAACAGACCTCAGTGTGTGATGCTTCCCTCCCTGTGTCCATGTGTTCTCATTGTTCAATATCCACCTATGAGTGAGAACATGTGGTGCTTGATTCTCTGTTCTTGTGTCATGTTGCTGAGAATGATGGTTTTCAGGTTCATCCATGTCCCTGCAAAGGACATGAACTCATCATTTTTTATGGCTGCATAGTATTCCATCATGTATATATGCCACATTTTCCCTGTCCAGTCTATCATTGATGGGCATTTGGGTTGGTTCCAAGTCTTTGCTATTGTAAACAGTGCCACAATGAACACACATGTGCATGTGTCCTTATAATAGAATGATTTATAGTCTTTTGGATATATACTCAGTAATGGGATTGCTGGGTCAAATGGAATTTCTATTTCTAGGTCCTTGAGGAATCACCACACTGTCTTCCACAATGGTTGAACTAATTTACACTCCCACCAACGGTGTAAAAGTGTTCCTATTTCTCCACATCCTCTCCAG
>CAUYQU010068887.1:0-49200 GCA_963574635.1 Cheracebus regulus
GGGAGGGGAGCACTATACGCTGGGGTATGTTGGGGGGAAATAGGGGAGGGACAGTGGGGGGTGGGGAGTTGGGGGGAGATAGCATGGGGAGAAATGCCAGATAAAGGTGAAGGGGAGGAAGGCAACAAATTACACTGCCACGTGTGTACCTATGTAACAATATTGTATGTTCTTCACATGTACCTCAAAACCTAAAATGCAATAAAAAAAATGGTTGCTAAGAGATTATACTATGGAATTATTGTTCGATTATGTAACAAATATGATCTTATAACGTACTTTTCATTTTCTGACATTGTAGTTTTATATCAAGCTTGTAATTATTTGATGTCCTTCCTATAAAAAGAGCACAACTCTTTACCAACCAGTAAAGCATACACACTGAGATATTTTTTCTTTCTTCAATGTAGTGGCAGATTTTAAATGTCTGGCTTTGGTTTACTCTGTGACCAGGTTGGGCCTTGCTTGGTGGTTGGCTGTGGTCTCTGTTCATGAATGAAAGGAAATCTAACTGAACATGCCAGAATTACATAAGTGATTTTTGCACAGTTATTTAACCAGCCATAAGCATGTCATGAAGACCACTGGCCATCTTCACACTTTAGACAGAAAGTCATAGCCTTTTTTGTTTTTTGTTTCTTTTAATTGTAGCTGTGGGATGCTACAAATGGAAAACATATGGCAACCTTAACAGGCCATGAAGATGAAATACTAGACAGCTGCTTTGATTACACTGGCAAGCTTATTGCAACTGCTTCAGCCGATGGTAGGTGATCTGTTCATACTTTTAATTTTTGGAGAGATTTATGCCTTGCTTGATAACCGTGCATGATTCTACTACACTATAGGTCATTTCTTTGATGACCAGCTATGATAAAAACCATGTCTCATCTCTATGGTGACCATGTATGGCACTATAGTGTGTCTATATCATATGGCTGATAACCACATGTAATGTTATACAATGTCTGCGTCACCTCCTAGATAACAAGGTATATGAAGTATTCGTCATCTTCTTAATATCTGTGTCTGATGCTATATTCTGGGTCATCTCCCTGATTACGAATGATGTTACTCTATGTTGGCCTTTGTCAACTTGATTGCCATCAATAGTGCTATAATCTCCTTTATAACCACATGTGCTGTTCCACTATGTCCACCACATCTTTGTGATAAGCATACATGATGCTGTGCTGTACATTATCTCTTTGATTATCACTTGTGATTCTATACTATGTGTCATCTTATTGATAATCATCTATGGTGCTATCCTAGGTGTGCTTCAATTCTGTGACAGTCACATGTGATCCTACACTATACCTGTCCTCTCCCTGTTGCCCACATGTGACATGATATTGTGTCTGTCTCATCCCCTAAGGATCATGTTTATTTCTATGTTGTATCTGCATCATCTCATTGAAAGTTGCATATTATGCTACACTTTAAAACCACACTTGATACTGAGCTATAGCTGCGTCATATCCTTGATAATCATATATTATGTAAAATCATGAGTCACCTTGCTAACAAGTATATATAATACTAACACTATGTCCACATCATCTCATTGAAGCCACATGCAATGCTATGCAATGTCTTTATTATCTCAATGACAACCATCTGTACTGATGTACTACACATACACTATGTCCTGGATAACATTTTATAATACTGAACAACAAGTCATTCCTGTGACAACCATGTATGATGTTATATTATGTGTCATCTCTTTGACAACTACATGTGATGATTCATTGTGTCTGTGCTATTTCCCTGGCAAATATTTATGATGCTACCCTATGTCTGCAGCATATTCCTGATAAACATGTGTTAACACTATACAACTTATATATTATCTCCCTGACAATTTCTTATTTTACACTAAACTATGTCTACACCATGTCCTTGATAACTACGTGGTACTATACTATGTCTCCCTCATCCTATGTCTCCTTGGCAAGCATATGTGACGCTATGCTAAGAGTATGTCATATCATGACATCACATACCATCCATGATGTGTGATACCATATGCATCACTTCATAGTTTATAGAAGTATGAACTATGCATTATCTTCCTGAAGACAACAAATAGGTGATAAACTACGTCAATAAACCTAAACCCGATGACCACGTATGAAGCTACACCAAGTCTATGTTCTCTCTCTGATGACCACATATGATGCTATATTGTGTCTATGTCATGTATCTGACTACTGTGTTTTAATTTACACTGTATCTGTTATCCTCTTTATAATAATGTAAGATATTATACAGTATCTTTAGTTATTTATAACCATGTATAGTATGATACTATTCAATGTCTTAGTATTTCTTAGAAATCCATGTATGATGCTATAGTGGTTATACCTCATTGACCTGGCCAATATGTCTGCAGGGTCCACTATATCACATCACCACCTTTAGAAAAGCGTAGGAATCTACATTATGTCTGGATCATCTCTTTGAAATTTGCTCATGACACAGTACTATGTTATGTTACATCCTTGAATACTATGTGTGATGCTATATTAAGTGTCATATCCATTGTGAGCATGTATGATGTTGTACTGTGTTGACAACTTGATAACCTTGTGTCATGATAAAATATGTAATTTCACTGACCTCCATTTATGATGCTACACTATGATTACATCAGCTCCTGGACAATGATGTATGATGCTTGTGTTAGTCAAGATTTTTCAGAAAACATACAGATATATATACACACACATATGTATGTACACATATATACACATATATATATCCTATTGGTTCTGGTTTATACTATATATATATATATAATTTTATATATATTTTATATTTTATATATTTATATATATAATATATATGTATATATAATTTTATGCTATGCATACTATATATAATTCTGTTTATACTATATATATATGTAGTATATAACCAATAGTATATTGACACAGACACATGCATATATATAGTATATAACCAATAGTATATAAATACACACACACATATTTATATGTGAAGGCTGAAAAGTCTTGCCATACACCATCTGCAAGCTGGAGAATCGAGTCAGTGGTGTAATTCAGTCCAAGACTGAAAACCTAAAAACTTGGGGGACCAGTGGTGTAACTCTTAGTCTGAGGCTCAAAACTTGAGAGAACTAAGGAGCGCACTGGTGTCAGTCTCTGAGTCCGGGGATCTGAGAACCAGGAGCTCTGATGACTGAGGGTCAGAGAAGATGGATGTCCCAGCTCCAGAGGAGATGAGAATTTCATTCTTCCTCTACCTTTTGTTGTATCTGGGTGCTTAATGGATTGGATGATGGCTGCCCACGTTGGTGAGGGTGGCTCTTTTTTACTCAGTCTAACACCCTCACAGACACACCCAGAAATAATGTTTTACCAGCTTCCTGGATATCACTTAACACAGCCAAGTTGACACATAAAATTAACCATCAAAATGCCACTGTGTCTGTGTATATCCTGTTACCTACATATGGCACTACACTAGATCTGTATCATCTCCCTGTCATGATGTTCTTGGGGCATCCTAAAACATGTGTTAGGCCTACATTATTCTTTAGTAGTCATATATGATGTTGTACTATGGTAACTTCCTTGAAGGTTATGTATGATGCTATATATATGTATCAAGGCCAGGCATGGTGGCTCATGCTTATAATTTCAACACTTTGGGAGGCCAAGGGGGGAAGATCACTTGAGGCCAGGAATGTGAGACCAGCCTGGGCAACATAGTGAGACCCCACCTCTACAAAACATTAAAACAAAAATTAGCCAGATGTGGTGGCATGCACCTGTAGACCTAACTACTCAGTAAGCTGGGGTAAGTCACTTGAGCCCAGAAGTTCAAAGTTACAGTGAACTATGTTTATGCCACTATACTTCAGTCTGAGTGACAGAGTGAGACCCTGTCTCCTTGATAACTATATTTGTTGAGGAACACACACACCCCTCATATTCTAAAGAGCCATATGTGGTGTTATATTATTTGAAATATATTGGAAATTATGTGTGATGTTATAGTATTACTATATAACCCCTTTAACAACCCCATAAGATGCTATGTTACTTTATACTATTTCTGCATTATATTCATGATAACCATTTATTACACTAGCCTACAATTCATCTCCAGAACAAACATATATGATACTACCGTATGTCTGTGCCATTTGGAAAACAGGGTATGATGATGCAATATTTTTGTGTTACTTCCCTGACTACTATTTATGATGCTACAATGTCTGCTTCATTTTCATGATAAGCACCTGTGACATTACAACATCTCTGTGTCAAATCCATGGTATCCTCATATGACACAAAAGTATAATATATATTTATATATTCTTGTATATTATATATGATGTGCGTATTACATATTACATGTAATATAATATATAAAATCACAGGTATAATATAAAATTACATGTAATATATAATATGTAATTACATGTAATATATAATATATAATATATAATCATGTCATCACCCAGATACTTTCTTTTTTTACTCTTTTTTTCTGCATCTGATCATCCATGAGACCCTGATGTCTTGTATGATACTATGCTATGTGTCATCTCCCTGATAATGTATGACATCACCCTATATCTGCATTATCTCTCTGACAACCTAAGTAAGCTTATACTATTTTGGGACCATATGCTTGACAGTTGTATATGAAACTATACTATGTCTCATCATGTTCTTGCAATGGATAAAACTATACTATACTTGCATATATTTTATAATCATGTATAATTATATATATATATATATATATATATATATAGACACACACGCATGTATATAAACTACATTCTGAGATACTGGAAATTAGGACTGCAACATATGAATTTTAAAAGGACGCAGTTCAGCACATAATAGCACATATGACATACTGTGTGTTTGCTTCTTCTGCCTGGAGAATGCATATTATTTTATGTTTTTATCATCTTCTTGAAACCACTTAAATTATGGTATAACTTCATCATGCCCTTTACAAAACGCTGTTCTATACCTTATTGGTGACATGTCCTCGTTATTTAAGGATGATGCTACAGTATATTTACTTTGTTTCCCTGATGATCATTTCATTTGTTAGCACGTGCTTTCCTCCTCTTCTCGGCAACAACTTATAATTCTCCACTATGTCCGTGTCATTGCCTTGATAACCAAATGTACTCTTTCTGTATCGTCTTTCTGACTACCACATATGACACTGTATAACATATGTGTGCTATCCCTGATAGCTACATGTGATGCTATCTTATCTCTTACCTCTTTGTAGGGCCTTTACAAGATTGCGCTATGTCTACATCATCTCCCTTACGGCCACAAATAGCAGCTACATTACATGTGTGCCATCTCCCTGACCATATATGCCCCTATACTGTCTGATTCATCTTTCTCAGAACCATATATCTTGCTTCACTATGTGTATATCCCTTCATGACTACAGTGTTTGCTTCTGTGCTGTGTCTATGTATGTCTGTATGTATACTGTACACAATGCTCTGCTCTGCTATGCCATACAATACCATACTATGTGTGCACAGTGTCCTTTTTGGAACCAAGTGTAATGTTACATTATGCCTCATCTCCTTGGTCAACATGTATAATGTCATGCTAAGTCTATGTCATCTTGTTTTTCTTTTTTCCTTTGAGATGGAGTCTTACTCTGTTGCCCAGGCTAGAGTGCAGGGGCACGATCTTAGCTCACTGCTACCTCCGCCTCCTGGGTGCAGGCGATTCTCCCACTTCAGCCTCCCGAGTTACGTCACATTCTTGGTAATCATGTTTGATGTTGTCCTGTGTGTTACCTCCCTGATCACTGGATGCGATGCTAAACTGTGGCTATGTCATCTGCTGTCACCAGTATGTTATGCTGCATACTGCATTCCTTATCTTCTTGATGATCATGTGTAATGCTGCACTACTATGTCTGTGCCATATCATTGGAGGCCTGTACATTGCTACACTTTGTCTTCGTCATCTCAGGGATGACTGCCTATTGCGCTTCATTTGTATTCTTCGTTTCCTTGAAAACGAAAATGTTTTCCTATGTCTCTGTCACCTTGTTGAAAACCATACATAAACTATACTGCTTTCATCCCCTACCTGTTCATCGTGTAGGATGGCATATTCTGACTTATCTCCTTGATGATCATATAAAAAGCTGCCATGTGTCTGCAGTGATACACATGACAGTTGTGGATTGTGTTCTCATATGTTTGCACCTATATGTCTTAGGCAACTGTGTGTGCTACAGTATCACTCCAATCCTCTTTGGCAAACATGTGATGCCTCATTTTAGGTCCTGTCACTGATAATCAAGTTTGATGCCCCAAGGTATCTGCAATCTCTGACAGCTATGTGTTGTACAATGTTATCACTGCTTATAGCATCATAAATGCTACAAAGGAGCTTGTAACATTTGACAAGCATGTATATTACTAAACTATTTCTCTGTCATTTCCTTTACAATCACAATCATGCATGAGCCTGTACTATATCTGAATCATCTCCTAGATAACAAAGTGACATGCAATTTTAGGGTTCATCCTTCAGAATCATGCATGAGAAGATCATCTTCTTGGTTGTCATTTGTGACACTATCCTTTGTTTGGGTCTTGATTTCTCCACAGATTGTGTTAATGATTTGGCTGCTGGAGGCAGAGGAGGAACAAAGCATTCTATTAGCTTTTTCTGTGGAAAAGCGTTTTTGGAACCTGTTCTTTACCTGTTGAGTAGCGGCCGATGCTCCGTCTTGGGATGTTCCTTGTGCACCTCACAGAAACTCAGACTCACACCTGATATATCATGCTGGTCTTCAGACTCACACCTGGTGCATCACACTGGTCTTCAGACTCACTCCTGGTGTATCACACTGGTCTTCAGACACACACCTGGTGTATCACGCTGGTCTTCAGACACACACCTGGTGTATCACGCTGGTCTTCAGACTCACACCTCGTGTATCACGCTGGTCTTCAGACTCGCACCTGGTGTATCACGCTGGTCTTCAGACACACACCTGGTGTATCACGCTGGTCTTCAGACACACACCTGGTGTATCACTCTGGTCTTCAGACTCACACCTGGTGTATCACGCTGGTCTTCAGACTCACACCTCGTGTATCACGCTGGTCTTCAGACTCACACCTCGTGTATCACGCTGGTCTTCAGACTCACACCTGGTGTATCACGCTGGTCTTCAGACTCACACCTGGTGTATAACACCTGTTTCTTACTCTCTTTTCTACCTTGGAATGCACTATTTCTTCTAATAAGCTCAGGGCTAGAGAGGAGCTTCCTTTCACCCTCTCCTGCAGTAGGACCAGCTGGCATTTAGAATATTAACTATCTGGCTCTCACCACAGGCAAGAAGACTGACTTAGCACAGAGCTCATGTGTCAGAGGGATAGATATTTATACAATGCAAGGTCTTTTATCCAAAGTTCTGTATTTAACATAAATTTATATGTATCCCCACCTCTCTCAAAAAGGAACAGCAAGAATTTTCAGTGCAGCCACAAGAAAATGCATTGCCAAACTGGAAGGCCATGAAGGTGATATTTCAAAGGTGAATTACTTTCTTATTTGGAAAAGTGTATTTACTTTCAAAAAATAAAGAGCATGGCCTGGGTGCAGTGCCTCATATGTACAATCCCAGCACTTTGGGAGGGAGAGCTGAGAAGATTGGTTGAGACCAGGAGTTCAAGACCAGCCTGGGCAATATAGGGATACCCCACCTCTATAAAAAACAAACAAAGTTAGCTGCACATGGTGTTGTGCACCTGTAGTCCCACATACTCTGGAGGCTGAGGCAGGGGATTACTTGAGCCCAGAAGGTCAAGGCTGCAGTGAGCTGTGATTGCATGACTACATTCCAGCCTGGGTGACAAACCAAGACTTTATCTCAAAAAAAAAAAAAAAAAAAAAAGAGCATGCTTAGTGTAAGTAGGTCTATTGGAACTGAAGTACTAAGGTTTGTTCAGTTGTCTCATTTTTTTTTTTCTAGAAATCACTTACCTAAAGACTTTATTTTTAACTGTGTCCTCAAACTTAGCATAATAAATGATTTTGAAAACCTCTTAAATTTAAAAGTATGGAACAGCATTCTCCTCCACTGTCAGCAAAAGATTTAGTTAGCTGAAAATACTTAATACAGCAATTTAAGGAGTGTGTAAATTGCTTTTCCTGGTTCAGGTAAACACATACATTTATGTTGGGCAAAAAATATGCTGTGTAGCAAGTATCAAGTGCTCTGTAAATTAGATGCAATTGAGGAAGTAGTTCCTGAAAATATTTAACACCTAAAGTATAAAATTATCCATTTTGAAACTACAAAGCTGTATCTTAGGATTTTGTATAAACTTCCCCCAGAAGATCATTCACAGAGCAGGCCTACCCAGTCAGCAGTCTGAAGTTTAGATGTGTCATCAGAACTTCGTAGAGAAGGCTAGGATTTGGTAGCTCTCACCTCCCACCTGAATGCAATCCCTTGGTTTCCTGTCTGAGATCAGATTTGTTCTTGCTTTATAAAACATCAGCTTGATGACTTTAGGTTTTTGAAGGCTCCAGCTAGACCCTGGAACTCTGCCCTATGCTGCAGTCTTGGCCTTCCTGCCTCTGTACCTACTGCTGGTGGTCATTGCCCTCTGGCTGGTCAGTGGTGGTCTCCAGGGCATGCAGACCATGGTGTCTTCATAAGCTGGGAGACTTATGGATGGCAGGAGGGAATGGAAAAGTGGGGTGTGGCAGGCAGGATGAGGAGGAAGCCCGGCCCATGTTTCTGAGTGTCTGGCTAGGTAGCTATTGATACATCTGGGGTGTCCTCTCCAGAAGTACATGTGTATTTTCATGAATGGCTGAATATAAATAATTCTTGAGTGCTATTTTATGAAATTTTATGCTTTTTAAGTGAACCTACTAATTATTGAATTGGCATCTGGTAAGGGTATTTCTATGGGGTGCAAAGCTAAAGTATTCACTCATTCAGCAAACAGGTTTAGAGAGTGTTCCGTGTGCTGGCCATTGCACAGCCACTGATAACATAATGATAAAAACAGTTATAGCCCTGCCCTCCTCAAACCTTCAGTCGTTGAGGAGATGGCCCGAATCACTATCTTCTGGTGATTAGAGGGGGGTTTAAGCATGATACCCAAAGGAATGCAGGACTAACAGGTTCCTTCGAGGGTCACTCAGATACCACTTGGCAGCACCTGGCACATGGGAGGCACAGAAGCATATTTATGGAAAATGCTATCCTTGGGGTGGCAGTAGATGAGAGCATCCTTTCTTACAGATTCTGACATACACTTATTCTATGGCACAGATTAGGGAAGAATCTGTGTGCTTTTTTTTTTTTTTTTTGAGATGGAGTGTTACTCTGTCGCCCAGGCTGGAGTACAGTGGTGCGATCTCGGCTCATTGCGACCTCCACCTCCCGTGTTCAAGCACTTCTCCTGCCCCAGTCTCCAGAGTAGCTGTGATTGCTGGCACACACCACCATGCCTGGCTAATTTTTGGATTTGTAGTAGGACAGGGTTTTATCATATTGGCCAGGCTGGTCTTGAACTCCTGACCTCAGGTGATCTGCCCACCTGGGGCTTCCAACGTGCTGGAATTACAGGCCTGAGCCACTGCTCGCAGGCTGGATCTGTATGCTTTTGACTACAAAGATGATACCAGGGTTTGGCTGTGAGGGAACCTGACTCATGTGGACTTCATCTGCACCAGGGCCCTGCCTCTTTGCATGGAGAAGGGAATTGTGCATCTTTGGAAAGAAGCTGAGTGGGGAATACTCAAATTATAAGGATGCTTTGGTTTTTATTCTTACAAATGTGAGGAGTAGGCAATTACATTTCCTCTCTGGATTTTAATTTCCATGTATTAGTCCCACTGGTCTATTTTTTTCCATCATGAAGAAATGGTTCTATGCAAGAATAAATACCAGACTAAGAAGGTGACATGTGCTTAGTAATGTTCTCTTTTTGCTGGTAAAAAAAAATATATTCGGAACCATTACACAAAGCTGTGATCAGTTTTCTTTCTCTTTTGTAGATTTCTTTCAATCCTCAAGGGAACCGTCTCCTAACCGGCAGCTCTGACAAAACAGCTAGAATCTGGGATGCTCAGACTGGCCAGTGCCTCCAGGTTCTTGAGGGGCACACGGATGAAATCTTTTCATGTGCTTTCAACTATAAAGGCAACATAGTCATTACAGGTATGGAAGACATCAATGCCATAGATTTATTTTTTCTTGATTGTCTGTTAGAGTTCCCAAGCTTAATATTAAAAAGAGTTCTTCCCCATCCCCTACCTCTTTTCTGGAGTCACTAGCTCATCTTGGCCTGCCCTCATACTTTCATTATTTAACTTTAGTTTTATTAGGACCTGCAGGAGTAAGCTCTGCCATTGACTGTAGTAATGCTTTGTGAACTTTGAATTTTATTTGCTCTAGATAAGGTAACAGTTTGATAGCCTGCCTTACTGGTTACTAAATTTCCCCAGTTGTTGTCTGTCAATTGAATGGTTAACATTTAGTCAGCCAGGCACATTGGCTCATGCTAACAGTCTCAGTGCTTTGAGAGGCTGAGGCAGAAAGAATGCTTGAGGCCAGCCTGGGCAACAGAATGAGACCCTGTCTCTGCAAAAAATAGAGCATTAGCTGGGCATGGTGGCATGTACTTGTAGTCCCAGCTACTTAGGAGGCTGAGGCTGGAGGATCAGCTGAGCCACGGAGTTGGAGCCTTCAGTGAGCTATGATCATGCCACTGCACTCCAGTCTGGGTGACAGAGTAAGACCCTATCACAAGAAAAAAATTCAGTTTATGTCAATCAGTGTTAGCAACCAAAACAAGTCAGGATCAAAATTCTCCTTAGTTGGCTTTACGACCCATTAGAGATTTAGGCTTTGAGCAGAGTTATTTTCTCTTCAGTTGTCCCCTGCTTTAAAGCACTAATGTTTAGGGGGAAAGAACATTCTGATCTTCAAAATCTTTGTGATTATGATTTTCTAGTGTTAACTAAGATGTAGGTACTTCAAAAACACTGGGAAAATAAGCCATAGATTTTTATTGTGAACACAGTATCAAATCTTTCCCCTTGATGAGAAAAGAGGCAAGGGGCTATGATAGAGGGTACAGGGCGCTCCTGTAGGGTATGAGGAAGAAGGAAGACCAGCCTCTCCTGGTCCAAATGGCCTCATGTGAGGCTGGCTCTGCAGTACCTCTTCCCTCAACCAGTTTTCACAGAAGACCCTGGAGAGTTTAGGGAAAGAATAGTAGTTGTTGTGCCTTGTTTTGGTGCTGGCACATAAATTCCTGAGTACTTCTAAGATACCGCTGATTAATTTAATGTATCCCAAAACACCAAGTGCTTACCATTGGCTCACTAGACAACAGCTTATTAGAATGGTGTGACGCTTCTGTCTTGCCATCGATAAAGCAATCACTTTATTTGAAAGAACCTACTCTATTTTCTGAGTGGACCCCAGTGTGATTAACTGCAGACATTTTGTAGTAGGTTGCCAGAGGCTGGGTTTAGAATCACAAAGTAGATGGCAGAAAAGTAGCTGTCATGGTCTTTACATTTTTTGAAATGTGAAGTGTCATTTTATGGGATATATTTTTTTTAATTTTTTTTTTTAATGAATTATTGTTGGGCGGTCGCTTAGCTCACCAACTGAGCTAACCGGCCGCCCGATGGGATATGGTTTTTATAGGCGTTCCTAGTTCTTAAGGTACTCACACTTTTTATACTGATGTTATGTGCCTGGTTCCTGAAGGTGAGAAAACCAGTAGTACCCACTGATGATGAGAAAAAAACTCCTAAAATTTTGAAATGTTCCAGAGTGATATGTCTTGCCTCCTCCTAGGCTTATCACCCAAACCTGGAGATATTCAAAGTCAGGCCGGGCATGGGGACTCATGCCTGTAATCCCAGCACTGTGGGAGGCCGAGGCAGGTGCATGACCTGAGGTCAGGAATTCGAGACCAGCCCAACCAATACGGTGAAACCCCATCTCTACTAAAAATACAAAAATTAGCCAAGCATGGTGGTATGCACCTGTAGTCCCAGCTACCGGGGAGGCTGAAACAGGAGAATTGCTTGAACCTGGGAGGCAGAGGTTGCAGTGAGCTGAGATTGGGCCACTGCATTCCAGCTTGGGCTACAGAGTGAGACTCTGTCTTAAAAAAAGCCACTTTACTTCCATTGGGCGGGGATGTTTGAGGGGAGGGCAGAGGGGATGACTGAGGTGGCTTCATTCTCAGGTTCTCTTTCATTCCAAGAAGGCATGAATCTTGCTAGTGTGAGCAGGATGTGTACCTGCTTAATTTACAACTAGCTGGTATCATGAAAAACAGAATCACTACTTCAAAAATGCTTGACCTGCTCAGAGACTCTGCAGCTAGCCACGGAGAACCTAGCCCATTTAATACATTGCTAATTACCAAAGACCAGAAAATGTCAACTTGTAGAAAGGGAGAATGAGGTGAATGAAATGAAGAAAATATAACTCTGTGAAATCTGTTTTATTAGGGAGCAAGGATAATACCTGTAGGATATGGCGTTAACTGAAGGAAGCTGGTCAGTGAGCAACCTTCCTAGCAACGGTAATCAAGAACTTGAGCTTCATAAACAGCAGCTCTTTTAATATTTCTCATGCTTTCTCTTTTTCTACATGTCAGCTGTTTATACAACTGTCCTTTATTTCACGGATACGACCATTAAACATGACAAAGTTATGTCACTCCTATATCATTATTTGATAGAGATGGCAGGACACAGCATAATGTTTGGCTAATGCCACCAGTTATTTCATTTGTGTTTGTTTTTTTAAAAAAGCATTATGATACTAATAAAGGAAACCGCAGTGATTTAACAACGTGTCTCCTGGATTCTACTTTGAAGCCTATTGTAATGATTTCTGTTGAATAAAGTGTTTGGAGAAAATTCCTTGTCCATTGTACATCTGTATTTATGACGTATATTTTTAAGGCAAAGTAAGGGAAATAATGTGGATCTTATTTAATAGCAAATATCTTCTGTATTGATACATTGAAAAAAATGTTGGCAGGTTTATTTCTAAGGAAAAGTTAAAAGTTAAAAGTGGCTCACACATGTAATCCCAGTGCCTTGGGAGGCCCAGGCAGTTGGATCACTTGAGGTCAGGAGTTTGAACCAGCCTGGCCAATAGGGTGAAACCCCATCTCTACTTAAAAAAAAAAAAAAAAATTAGGTGGGCATGGTGGTGGGTGCCTGTAGTCACAGCTACTCAGGAGGCTGAGGCAGGAGAATTGCTTGAATCCAAGAGGCAGAGGTTGCAGTGAGCTGACACTGAGCCACTACACTTCAGGCTAGGCGACAGAGTGAGACTCCGTCTCTCTCTCTCTCTCTCTCTCACACACACACACAATAAATAAAATCTGGATGGAAAACTATTGAAATGTGAGAGAAAATGATCAAACGCCAACCTGAGTACTGCTGAAATATTTTTTAAAGTTTTTTAAAAGCTTGATTTGTGTAAAGGTGCCCAAATGCATATTAAAATTAATGTTAAAAGAAAAGCACAAGCTGCAACTAATGAGGCTTGAATCTGAAGCAAAAGAATGCTTGATAATCTTATAAAATCATTTTTAAAAAGCTTCATTGAGATGTAGTCTATGTATAAAATATTGCATATATTTAATGCATATACATTTTCACGAGTTTGGACACGTGTGATGCCATCATCAAAATCAAGGTACTAAATATATTCATCACCTTCAACCATTTCCTTGTGTTGTTTTGTGTTTCTTGTTTGTTGGTACCAGAAATTTACATGAGCCCTATCGTTGTAGCATATTTTGAGGTGTACAATACTTTATTGTCAACTATAGGTTCTGTGGTGTACAGTAGATCCCTAGAACATGTTCTAAAACTCCTTTTCTTAATGACACGAGTAGTACCAATATGGCTGAGTGCTTACCACGTGCCAATAATACCCAACCACTTAGAACGTCTCATTTAATCTTGCTAGCAACTGTGACAAAGTAGATACAAGCCCTGATTTATAAACCAGGAAAGTCAGTCCTTGAGAAGTTAAGTAATTTGTAAATTAAGTAATTTGCCAAGGGCGTTTGGATATTAGGTGGTGAAGAGAGTTTTAGAAACCAGGGATTACCCTGTGTTCTGAAAGAAGATTTAGTATGGAAGAGGAGAATCAGATGTATAAGTAAATGAAGTGAGAATTACTTCTTAGATTATCTATGGATGTTAACCCTCAAGAAATAAAAAATAAACACAGGCCAAGTGTGCTGAGTCACACCTGTAATCCCAGCACTTTGGGAGACTGAAGTGAGATTGCTTGAGCCCAGGACTTCAAGATCAGTCTAGGCAGCGTAGTGAGACCCCATCTCTACAAAAAATTAAAAATATTAGCCAGAGTTGGTGGTGCACGCCTATAGTCCCAGCTACTTGGGAGGCTGAGATGGGAAGATTGTTTGAACCCGGGAGGTTGAGGCTGCAGTGAATTGTGATTATACCACTGCATTCTGGCCTGGGCAACAGAGCAAGACCCTGCCTAAATAAATAAATAAATAAAAACAATAAAGTAAACAAACACAAAAGAAGATAAACAAAACCTTTGTTGGGACTATTGGAAATAAGAAGTTCCAAGATGACAAAGCCAAGAACTTAGATTGCAGCGAACTTTGCCAACATTTTGCTGCTGCTTTTTTTTCTTAAGGCTGCTTTTTTTTCCTGTTAAGCTTTATTAGTTTTTTTTTTTAGCTTTATTGAGGTATAACTGACATGTAAAAAATTGTATTATTCAAGGTATACAATGTGATATTTTGATATCCCAAAATGAAATAATTACCAGAGTCAAACTGCTAATTAACAAATCCATCACCTCACAGTTACCTTTTTTCCCCCGTGGAGAGATTACTTGAGATTTATTCTCTTAGCAATATGATATGGCGAAAGTTTTAGTGGTCTGGACAAAAGATCAGACAAGCCACAATATTTCCTTAAGCCAAAGCCTAATCTAAAGCAAGGTACTATCTTCGATTTTTTGAATGTTGAGAGGTGAGGCAGGTACAGAAGCAAGGTTTGAAGCTAGCAGAGGTGGGTACATGAGATTTCAGGAAAGAAACTGCCCCCATACATACAAGTGCAAGATGAGCAGCAAATGCTAATGGAGAAGCTGTAGAAAGTTACCAAGAAGTTCTGGCTAAGATCATGAATGAAGGTGGCTACATTAAATAAAAAGAGTTTCAATGTAAATGAAATATCCTTTCGTTAGAACAAAATACCATTTACAACTTTCATAGCTAGAGAGGAGAGGGTGCCTGGCTTCAAAGCTTCAAAGGATAGTTGACTCTCTTGTTAGGGGCTAAGACAGCTGACGACTTTGATTTGAGGCCAGTGCTCTGAAATCTAGAGCCCCTAAGAGTTAGGTTAAATCAGCTGTGTTTGTGCTCTGTAAATGGAACAACAAAGCCTGGATGAAAGCACTTCTGTTTATGGCATAGTTTACTGAATATTTTAAGTCTGCTGTTGAGATCTACTGATCAGAAATAAAAAATATTTTTTTTTTCAAAAATATTACTGCTCATTGACAATTTGCCTGGTCATTCAAGAGCTCTGATGGAGGTGAACGAGGAGATTAGGTTTGTTTCCATGCTTGCTAACACAACATTCATTCTGTAGCATATAGATCAAGAAGTAATTTTGACTCTCAAGCCTGATTATTTAAAAAGTACATTTTGTAAGGCTATTCCTGCCATAAATTGTGATTCCTTTGATGGATTTTGGCGAGATAGACTGAAAACTTTCTGAAAAGGGTTTCCCATTCTAGGTGCCGTTAAGAACATGCATGATTCATCTTGAATGATGAATCATTTTGAGGAGGTCAAAACATCAACATTAACAAGGGTTTGGAAGAAGTTGATTTCAGTCCTCATGTATGACTGAGGAATTCAAGAGATGTGGTTTAAAATAGCAAAAGAACTAGAACTAGAATTAGAAGGTGTGACTGAAACACTACAATTCCACAATAAAACTTGAATGGATAGAGTTGCTTCTTATGGAAAAACAATGTGGTTTCTTGAGATGGATTCTGCTCTTGGTGAAGATGCTGTGAACATTGTTGAAATGACAACAAAGGATTTAGAATATTATATAAACTAGTTGACAAAGCAACAGAAGGGTTTGAGAGAACCGACTTCAATTTTAAAAGAAGTTTTACTGGGGGTAAAATGCTATCAAACAGCATCACATGCTACCGAGAAATCTTTCACGAAGAGTCAATTGATGCAGCAACATTTATTGCTCTCTTTTAAAATAAGAAACTGCCACACGCATCTGAACTGAACCTGCAGAACACCAAGGTATGCCTGCATCTATATTTATATATCTGCACACCTATGTTCATTGAAGCATTATTCACAATTGTCAGGATATGGAAACAACCTCCTAAGTGTTCATTGATGAACATATGAATAAAGAAACTGTGATCTATATATATATATATATGATAAAGATACATATATGTGTATTACATTTTCTTACAGTACATTATCAGATAAAGATATATTTTCTTTATTGATGTAGACATATATGTATTACTGTCTTTATCCATATAGATATCACATATTCTTTATCCATCACCCATCCATGCATGCTTAGATTGTTTCCATATCTTGGCTATTGTGAATAATGCTGCAGTGAACGTGGAAGTTCACACACCTCTTTGAGATACTTATTTCCTTTGGATACATATCTAGAAGTGGGATTGTTGGTTCATATGGTAGTTCCATTTTCAATTCTTTGTGGTTCTTTTGTATTATTTTCCATAATGGCTTCACTGTAACTCTTTATCTTACATATGGTTTACAAATATTTTCTCCCATTCCATGACTGCCTTTTGTTTTTGTTTATTATTTTCTTACTTGTGCAGAATATGTTTAGTTTGATGTAATCTTATTTGCTTCTTTTTGCTTTTGCTGCCTGTGCTTTTGCTATTATGACAAAAAAAAAAATCTTTGCCACAGTCACTCTGTGGAGCTCTCCCCCTATGTTTCCTTCTAGGAGTTTTACAGTTTCAGGTCTTACCTTTAAATCTCTAATCCATTTTGAGCCGATTCTGGAGAATGGTGTAAGATAATGATTCAATTTCATTTGTTCTATGTGGATATCAGGTTTTTCGGTTTCAGCATCATTTATTGAAGTCCCTATCCTTTTCCCATTGTGGTTACTTCTTTAAAACTCCAAAAATAGAACCAGATGCTTACGCTTGCCTATCTATTTCTTTGATTACTTCAGGAAAGGGGTGATACTGTTTTGTTACATGGTTCAAAACAGCCGAGGTATGGTAGTGGAGATCCAAAGTCCCATAGACCAATTTAGGTGTAGGAAGGCCTTGGTCAGAAAATGGCTTATTTCTCTAGTTTTTATATGTTGAGGAAGTCTTTCTTAATATTTCTTATGATTTTCAGATAGTCTAACCTATTTAAATGTTTGAATACTTTGTCATACAGTGTGTATGGGTCTGGAAGTCAGATTGCCTGCATGTGGATCCTGATTCCAACTCTTAATCAATAGGCAAGTTACCTGGCCACTCCTCTTGTCTCAGTTTCCTCATCTGAAAAGTGACAATATAGTTCTCTTCTTTAGGATTAGGAATACCTGGCACAGGTTGGGTGTGGTGGCTTACACCTGTAATCCCAGCATTTTGAGAGGCCGAAGCAGGATGATTGAGTCCAGGAGTTTGAAATCAGCCTGGGCAACAAAGTGAGACCCTGTCTCAAAAAAAAAAAAATGGAAAAAAAGGAATACCTGGCACATAATAAACATAGTAATCAACATTTATTATTAAGATTGTTATTTGAGACAGGGTCTCACACTCTTGCCCAGGCTGGAGTGCAGTGGTGTGATCTGTAACCTCTGCCTCCAGAACTCAAGGAATCCTACCACCTCAGCCTCCCAGTAGCTGGGACTATAGACACATGCCACCCCACCCGGCTAAGTTTTTTGTTATTTTTTGTGGAGATAGAGGCTTACCATGTTGCCCAGGATGGTCTCAAACTCCTAGGTTCAAGCAATCTGCCTGCCTCAGCCTCCCAGAGTGCCAGGATCACAGGTGTGAGCCCCTGTACCAGCCAACATTTACTATTAATTTTATGAACAAAAACTTAATCATCTTATATAAACACATTTCTCCGGAAAGAACATGGTATTATTTCCTCAGAAATTATACTTGAGATATAACTAACTTTAATGTGTTATAGGTATTATAGGGAGAATTACCTAGATCAATTTTTTATCAATTGGAAATAAAATTTTAGGTTCTTAGAATATTACCCTTTTAAAGGTTCTGTATTGAACAGAGGAACTCAGAAGTAAAGAGATCATCAATATAGATGATTATGATCTAATCCATCTTATTCATATGTTTAGATCTCTTATATGAATCTATGAGAGTGGAGTATTCTTATAAAAATAAATAGTTTCTAATGGCTCATATATAAAAATATTAGCTCACGATTTAGCATAATTCTCATTTTAAAATTAAAATAAATGCACTTTTGAACTAAACAATGTTTTTTTATACCTGTATGTCTCACGTTACCATTTAAAACACATCAATCATCTTTAAATTACAAGTAAATTTATTTTCCTTCTTTTCACTGCTACTGTTACTCAAAAACAATTTATCTTTTTAAGGGTCCAAAGGAGTAAAATTTGAAGTTAAAAAAAAATCTGTTATCTTACCAAGATTACTTTATATTTTGTTGAATTCAAATTCACTGTTGTCTTGGTTAGAAATGTTTTGGTTACAAGTAACAGAATACTCGCCATGATTAAATACCATGATTAATACCGTAATTAATACAAGGCCAATCCCAAAGGTGGCTATGCAATGGCATGAGGACTCAAGGACCCAGAGTTTGGTGACTTTCCACTTTGCCATCCTTAGCATGCTGGCTTCTGTCCTCCTGAGTAAACTTCTTGCTTGCAAGATGGAGGACACAGTTTTATTAACTTAAGCATCTTGCTGTCTATTTTATTCTCATCAAGGCTAAAAGAGAACTGCTAACTCCCCTCCCCACTTCTTCCATTTGCCGTATCTCAACAATGCTATTTCTGCTAACAATAGAATTATCATTCCCTTTTTTCCTTTATTTTGTCTATCCCCCAACTCATAAATATTTTCCTCAATTAAAAAAATCCTAGGTATCCAGTTTCATTCCATTTTAAATCTAGAATCTCGAATCTCATTATCACCCTGGCACTAGAGACTGAAACTGAAACAGTCTTCTAGCTAATTGCCCTCACTTCCTCCTGCCCCATCAGGTTACTTCTCTCTAATACAAACAGAAAAAAAATCAAAATATTGTATGTTTTACAATCTACAAGACTTTTGCATAAATTAGTTCATTTAATAATAGGAACAAAGTAGGAATTATTAGAGTCCTAATTTAAGCTGACAGCACGTTTAGGAGTTGGTATAATTTTGAGTCTTTTATGCCTTTTTACTACCTGCCCCCACCTTCTTCTCCTTGCCTTTCCTCTGGAACACGCTGGTCTATATAAAGATATTCCCAGGATGAATATCATTTCAGCATATGAAGGGGAAGTGATACAGTTATGAATGCTGGACATCAGAGCAAAATCATCAGTTTCTCTCTAGCCTGAGATTTTGCATATCAGAGCAAAACCACCAGTTTCTTTCTAGTCTGAAATTTTCTCTTGTGCTTTGTAGTTTCAGGTTGTATTACTTAGAAGCTTAAAAATGAGTTTATGGCTACTTGTGGGCATGCAAACACTGAGAATTCCAGAGAGGCTCTATGGCAGCTGTAAATACAGTGAAGGTGAAGATTACTCTTTGTCTTACCTTTTGGGAAATGTTGGATGGATTGCTTTGAAAAAAGTTGCCTTTGCTACTATTTTCTTGGGACTATAGAATCTTAATCAAGTAATCACCACAACAGGCCATATGTTTATGCCTTTTACTTAACAACAAAGCAAATACTTTTTTACTGCTCTCACTGATGAAAACTAGAAAATGTCACTGCTCTTTTAAAAGAGCATAACCTTGCACATTTTTGTTAGTTCTCTTACCTCAGCAGGTGGCAGTGTTCATCTTTCAGCAGCAGTTGCTCCTTTTCTTACAGCTTCACATGAAGAATATAGAGTAAGCTTTGTATTGTGTCCTTTACAGATCAGGTTTATGGGGGGATATATAACAATGCTCAGATTGTGGTAGAGTTCAAAGCTTAGGACCACATTGGCAGATTTGGGGCAAATGATGTGTCTTCTTAATCCTGATGCATTGTAGAGACACCTTCTCGTCTATTTGTGAGGACACAGACTAGTAAGTTACATAAGTGATAGTTTCATTTTTTTTTTATAAGCCCATCTGTTGAAAGCCGTATTATGATCAATTATTTTATAGGACTGATGTTCAAATTATGAACGTCAAAACACCCTGGGAAATACTTTTACCCTTAAGGTATTTTTTAAAAGTATTTGATAAATTCCCTCTAGTTTTTCTTATAAAAATACTTTATTGTCTCAAGTATGGTGAGGAGGATTTCAAGATTTGGCAATTGCTCTTAATTAATGATATTTACATTTTCCTCCTCATGAACAACAATTTCCACTGCTGTGCAGAGCCGAGGAGGCATCTGAACCTACTTAGAGGTTTAGAGATTTGCCAAGGGGAAAAGGCAGGATAAAACTGGATTGATTCAGAGTCATGACTACCACATGTAGTGGGGAATTCAACACTTAATTATGACTTTTAATGTTAATATCTGATCAGAGTCTGACATGGATTATTTTTGTTTTAATAAAGTTTACTGTGTTTTCAATGGATTGAGTATCTAATCATTGTAAGTACTTTGAATTTGATTACTTTTACATGACTACAAACCTAACAGGTCAAACTGATTTGTGTTTAGTTGTCAAAGACAAAAGTAAGTCTGTGACCAGATAGGGAAACCATCTGCTGTCACTTTCATTTTAGCAGGAGGTCAGAGGTTCAAAGGAGAATCCGTTTTATTGAGTAAAAAGAGGAAACATGAGGCAACCTCTCATTAACAAGAGTTCTATGAAGATAGGAGTTTTGGAAGTGGGGAGATTTTCTGACTGGTCTTCAGGTACATTTGGCAGTTTCTTTAAGGATTGCTCAATGCTGCAGGTGGAAGGTTTTCTGTGGTGGCCACTTCCTGGAATAAGTGGAGGTCAATGGTGCTTTGTTGACATCAAACTGTCATAATGGTTTTTATTTGAGAAGAGGGGTGGGTGCCATGATAGCCCATTTCTCCTGAGTGACAGTATTTTGGTGACTGAAAATACCAACTCTGGAATCAGAATGTCTGTTTTAATGTCCTGCTCCACCATTTTTTGGTTCTGAGACCTTGAGAATTCAGTTTGTGACTCAGTTTTCTCACCTACAACATGACTTTCCCTTTCTCCATTGAGAATGTGCCATTTCAAGGCCGGAATAATCAGTGTTCTCTGGGTGACGGGAAGGACAATCTTGCATGCACTGCCCTTCCTGCAAAGTGCAAGGGCAGCTCCTCTGTCTTTCTGAAGACCATTCACTGCTGCTGTAGCAGAGCCTCCCTCCCTCCAGTGTGCTTCCGAGTCACTCACCCAGGTTTTATTGACTCCCTTGGAGAAAGCACGTGGTCTATATTTAGAACAGTATTAGTTGCTTTCCTAAGCATTTGAGCTAATACTTAACGAGTATTAATCAAAATCTTTCTGTAGCATTGGCTCTATGTAAATTTCAGATAATCTCTTGCTATCTGTAAGATCTTCCTCTTAGGTTTGGTTTAAAAGAAGAGGATAAACATAAAAGAATGTGAATATATATATCTGAAAGCGAGTTTCTTTAGAGGGAAGTCTTGGTTGCTGCAAAATATACGTTATAACATTCAAAGAAAATTTATTTGTAAATGAATCATGTTAGCAGATTTAACCTTCAAAATTGAAGCTTAAATTAGGTGAAGTATGTCAGGTGTTCATGTAGCTCACTATCTAAAGAACTTCAAGTTTCCCATTCTTATATTCCCAGGTACCTGTGAGCTGATCCTAATCTGCATATCTGGCCTCATCTTTCCTGCTTCTGTATATCCCAGATGTTATGGGTTGAGTCGTGTCCCTCCTAAAATTCATCTGTTGAATTCCTAACCCCCAGTGCCTCAAAATGTAATTATTAGAAGATAGGGTCTTTGAAGAGGTAATTAAGTTAAAATGAGACATTGGGTGGGGAGAGTCCTAATCCAATATGACTGGTATTCTTTTTTTTTTTTTTTTTTTTTACCCATATCCTCAAGCATTTATTTATTTATTTAACTTTAAGTTCTGGGATACATGTGCTGAACATGCAGTTTTGTTACATAGGTATGCATGTGCCATGGTGGTTTGCTGCACCCATCAACCCATCATCTAGGGTTTAAGCCCCACATGCATTAGGTATTTCTTCTAATGCTCTCCCTCCCTTCCCCTCACACCCCCTGACAGGCCCTGGTGTGTGATGTTCCCCTCCTTGTGTCCACATGTTCTCATTGTTCAACTCCCACTTATGAGCAAGAGCATGCAGTGTTTTGTTTTCTGTTCCTGTGTTAGTTTGCTGAGGGTGATGGTTTTCAGCTTCATCCATGTCCTCGCAAAGGACATGAACTCATTCTTTTTTATGGATGCATAGTCTTCCATGATGTATGTGTGCCACATTTTATTTATCCAATGACTAGTGTTCTTACAAGAAAAGAAAGACACGAGGCAGGCTATTGGCCAGACCAGCTCCTAGTACATCAACGTGGGTTTAAGATCTCTCAAAGTGATCCAGTGGTCGGTTCACAACAAAGAGAGACAAGGAAAAAACTTTCCTTAAAGCAGGGCCCAGGGGAGATACCACATAATGCTGCTCCATGGATGTCTGACATTCCCCTGAAAACCTCACTGTGCTCAACAGTTTTCATTATGCTCATTTAATAAGGGAGGGGGAACAAGGTTACTCAAAGTTTCAGTGATAATTATACAAAAAGAATACATTTGCAAAAACTGGTGCACAAAAATCACAGTGTGGTATTATAAAAGCAGAACAATGTAAAGATAACTTTCTGTATGTCAGCATAGAAATCATACACCTTAGCAAGATTATAGGTTAAACATAAACGTGATTATCAGCAAGAACATATTGGGCTCACAGCTACAAAGGGAACAGGATTGGACACAGGACAACTGGCCTGTCCACAAAAACTGCCAGAGGAGGGGGCTCCACACAGGCCTGGAGGAGCAGTGGGAGAAGAAAGACTTTTACATCCTTACCTCAACCACAGAGACAGATGCCCCTCATGCATCCGTTTATAGGGTCTCCATAAGGGCCGCACTCCCCTTCAAGGGCCCTAATCAATATGCCTTTCCTGGGAAAGGAATCTGGGTAATAAACCTCTCTATTACATGTCTGTTCATAGGCTCTCTGCAATGAGAAGCCCATTATGTGCTGTCATCTCTCTCTGGCAGTCAAGCTATGTGGTTAGTCCCTTTGACAGAGTTCCTGCTTTTACAAGAACAGATCAGCAGAGCCAAAGTTCTAAGTCACATCTCAGCATTTCACATTACCCTTTATTTTCTCAAATATAATCGATACAGTAAGTAACAAGCATCACAAAGCAAATAACTCATTTCGGGGAAACCAAATTCTAAAAGAATTTACAGGTTAAAAATCAACAATTTCTTCTTATTTCAGATAGCTCGGGTTTTGCCAGTTCTTCCAGAAGCTTGGGGTTGCTCAGTCACCACAGAGGGGTTCAGAGTATTCCCAGCAGCAGGCAAGTGCCCAGAGGAAAGGCCATGTGAGGACGCAGTGGGAAGGTGCCGTCTATCAGCAAGGGAGAGAGACCTCAGAAGAAACCAGACCGGAAGCACCTTGATCTTAGACTTCTGACCTCCATAACTGTGAGAAAACAAGTTGTTTAAGCCACACAGTCTGGTCTTTTGTTAGGGCAGCCCTACTAAACGAATACAGCAGATAGTCTACTCACTAGGTCTCAAAAATGTGCCATGCTTTCTTGTCTCTGTGATTTTACTTTTACCGAACTACTCTAAAATTTCTTTTCCTGTATCTACAACTGGGCAATTTTAACACCTCATACTTTAGAATCTACTCCAGATATCATTATTTTCTTGTACTCTTTTTGTGAGTTTCTCTCACTGACTCTTTTGCCCTTTGCACTGGAAAAGATAGGCTTCCCAAATTCCATTCATGCATGCCTATTAATCATCCTTCTCTTGTGAATGTAGGCTAGGGTTTCCAGAACTTGGACTGGAGATGGAAAAGATGAAGGAACCATGGGTCATTGGAGGTAACTGTGGTTTGTTTTTAGAATGAAAGAGGCTTATGCCTGATTTTAGACTGAGGAGATGGTTCTAGGGGAAAGAGAAATGTTGAAGAATCAGAAGAAAATTGGTATTTGCTGAGCCAGTTGCTTAAGGAGGAAGAGGAGGGGTGAAAGAGCAGGAAGAGGGAGAGGTTGACATTATACGGAGAAACAGCTCCTGTTTTGAGACTGGAAGAGAGGATGTGAGGAAGACAGTGGTCTTCCTAAATTTGTTAGTCATTATTTCTAAAATCATAAAGACCATGAGCTCTGGAGTGGGAGAAGCAAACTCACTAGTCCAAACCCAAAGAATGGAGTCAGAGATCCAGAGAGCAGCGTGAGACTTTTAATGACGATCTTGCCAGATCAGATGTCTGATAGGCAGGCACCCCAGCACAGTTTCAACAAGGAATTTATCTCGTAGTGTGCAGGTCTTTTCCCTGGTTCCTCATAGGCTGAGTACTATGGGGTCACAAACTTCCCAGATGTCACCTATTGATTGTTGCGTATTGATTGGGGCTTCAGGTGGTTGTTTTTCTTTCTTTTTTTTTTTTAGGGTTCTCTTGCTGTATTTTGTTGCAGACCACAATGCATTGCAATCCTAGTTAGCTCCACGTCTCTTCGAGTATTTGACTTATGACCTAAGTATCTGGGCAGACTGATAACAGACAAAACAAGCTATTTTGCAGGCTAGTAAACTTTCGTCTTAGACTAAACTTTTTTGGTTTGGATAAAGGCAACTAAGGTGGGCAAGGAAGGAGAGGCTGACAAGCAGGCATTGGCTATACAAGCAGGGGCCTGGTATACTGTTTCCTCTGTAGTTTGCTGACCTAAGCTGATTCAAAGCACTTTGTCTTGGAAATGGACTGCTGCATACATTATTTTCTTCAGGAGCCAGACTCATAAATTCCTCTATCCTTTATGCTGGATCTGTGACTTGGATGGCTTTTTATCTGATTTAGTCTTAGTGTTTCCATGTCTACAATGAGTACAAATCCTCACCATCATCAAAGGATTAAATTATAACACATGCAAATTACTTAGTACAGAACCCAACAAAAGTAATCATTTTTATTACTCTTGTCAATGTCCTCCAGCTGAAGACCGCCAGAAATAGGACTATAGTTGTTGAATGAATTTGGCTGATGACACCTTGGAGAGAAAATACACTCCCTGGGAATGTCTCAGAGAGAATTTTCGAAAGAATTTATTATAGGATGTGAGCTTGTGTTAGGTTAGGTTTTGGCTTTGCTCTTTGCTCTGTATTGGATGCTATCAAGAAGTGAAGATAATTCTACATGATGGGGTACTTCACAAATTATCCATAGGAAAAGCAGACTTGAGCAAAGCTGAAGTTCTAATTAGCAAAGAAGTAGCTGTCACTCGTATCACCAAGAGATGGGGTTATTTAGTCATTTTTTGGCTTGGACAATGCTCATGTTCTTTCTGTATTCAGACATGACTCTAGCGTGGCTTTGTTTTTGTCCTGATCTCTACCATGGCCACAGAGTAGCCTTGTTTATGTTTAGGTTCTGTGAAGTTGTGTGTTCAACTGGAAAATACCAAGGCGTGGCTCTCAGTATCAGGCCAGCAGCAACACAAAGACCTAAATAATTAATGCCTGATGACCTTGCTTTCTGGTGATGTCTGCTGAGAATGAAGTGTTTAAAGATGGAGATGGACATTGGGAATTTTTTTTTTTCAGGGAAAATGGTCACTGAAGAGAATCATACAGGGCTGACGGGCAGTGTGAGAGGTGCAGCCAGGGTTTGAGTTGATGGAGTCATTGTAGCGATCAGCATTATGATTGTGTGATTCTCTCTCATGGTGCTTGACTGTGGAGCACTGGTGTGGAGAAGGCACATTCTAACATTGGCCCTGGGGTGGAGGTTTACAAAGAGACCAGGACAAAGGACAGGAGTTCCAAGATAAAAGTGCCAGTGAGCACAGATCTGTTGGTTCCTTGTGAGGAATGGGCTATTCAGTGAATAAAGACAGACTGTGAGAAGACTAACCACCAAGAAAAGAGAAGACTAGAAGTCTTTTGGAGAATTTTCTGAGTAGAAGCCCTGCTGGGTGATGAGAAGGTCATTGGCTGGAAGGAGCCTAGGCCATTGGAAATAAGGAGGTTGGGGAAAATGGAAAGCCTTGCAAGAAGGCCCAGGCAAGTAGACTTTGAATTCTCCTTGGGCCTCTTTGGATTTGTCAGACATCCTGCTTTTTCCAAGACAAGATGCAGGTGAGGTGACAAGTGTTTCTCTCTCTGTCCACTGGGATCATCACTTTTTTCTGTTCGGATAGATAACATTTTCTCATATTCCGTTTTTAAAATCGATTCCACCTCAAGTGCCTTTTAGCACTGGCGTTAGCGGTTTGCTGTATGGGCTATAAAGCAGCTTTGCTGCTGCCCCAACATTTCACAGAGATTTTTATGATGGAGCACTTTGTTTTTAACTTCTCTCTCCAGGGCTGTGGCACAAGTTCATGGAGGAGAGATGAGGTCAGGGAAAAATCTGGCTAGTATACATCCACAGTGTTCACAACAGTCTGCTTCCTCTATGAGGGACTCACTGTCTTTGGAATAAGCCTCACAGGACCTGGAAGCTGCCTCTGGACCTGTCATGTCCAGAAAGACCTGCAACTTCCAGAGAGTTCTTGTCCTTTTTCAAGCTGGTCCCACCACCAGGAAACAAAGCTTCTCTTCTTACTCGGAGCTTCTCCAGAATGTGACATGTTTGAGTCCTCTAAATAGTGAATTAATTGATCGATTGATGGAGTAAATACATGAATGAATTAATGCTAATATGGCTCATGACTTTAGCATTGATTTTCAAACTCTGCTTTATGGAGCCTCAGCTATTTTTTAAAGCTCAGTGAGTGAGGAGCTGAGTACGTGGAATCCTGTTTTCTACATTGTACTTTAGCCAGAGGAGTGCCACTAAAAATACTTTTTTTGGTCCTTGATTTTAGCCTGCAAGTAAAATACATTTGAAGACAATTTTTTTTGACTCTTTAGATAGATAGAGAGCTAGATAGTTAGTTAAATAGATAGACAGCAAGAAACCACTGGCTGAAAGAATGAAGTTCTGCATTTAATTGTGTAAAATCTGGTTATAATCTATTCTTCCACACTTGTTTTCTCTCACTTGCTCACATGAAGTCTTTGTTTATCTTGTATGATGCGTCCAGATATGCCCTTTCTAATCTCTACACTTTTGTTACCCCAATCTATCCCCAGGTCATATTATAAATCTTCCCTTATCTCCACGGCCATATGTACTTACTCCTTATGTCAGGGATCACCCTTTATGCTGCATGCTTTACCTCTTCAACCAGATTGTTTCTCCCTTCCTCCCTCCTTCATTCTCTCCCTTCCTTCCTTATTTCCTTCCTTCCTTCCTTCATTTCCTCATTTTCTTCCTTTATTTCCTCCCTCCCTCCCTTCCTTCTTTCCTTCCTTCCTTATTTCCTCATTTTCTTCCCTCCCTTCCTTCCTTCCTTCCTTTTCTTCTTTCTTCTCTTCCTGCCTTCCTGCCTTCCTTGACCCTGCTCTTTGCTCTAGACTGAATACTCTCAAGAAGTAAGAATAATTTTGTCTGATTGGGTATCTTCATAAATTATCCATAGAGAAAGCAGACTAGAGCAAGGTTAAAGTTATAATTGGTAAAGGAGCAGCTGTCACTCATACCAGCCAGGAGAGGGGGCTGTTTAGTCATGTTTGTGGCTTGAACAATGCTCCTGTTCTGTCCAGACGGCTGTAAGGTGATTTTTTTTTGTTTTGCTTTGTCTTCTGTCTTGGTCTATGTCATAATCACGGAGTAGCCTTGTTTGTGTTGATGGTCACTGGGTGCCTGTTATGGACCAAGCATGTTGCTACGTACTGGGATTCATAATAAGGAAGACAGACACCTCTCCCTCATAGTTTACAATTTAGTGAGGGTGGTGGGAGGTGGTATATCAGTTGAGGTTCAGACAATAAATGGAGTAAGTAGAAAACATAAAGAGATTTACTGTAAGGAATTGGCTTTCAGGACTGTGAGGCTGACTAGGCAAGTCTGAAATTTCTAGGGAAGGTCATCAGGATGTGTCAGCTGAGACTTTTGTCCACAGGAGGAATTTCTCATTCTCCTAAGAAGCTTTTATTCTTCTCTTAAGGTCTTTCAGCTTAGTGAATCAGGCCCATTCAGTCTATGTAAGGTAATTGCCCTTACCCAAAGTCAGCTGATCATGGATTTTAATCATCTCTACAAAATATCTTCATAAGACCATACAGTGGCTCATGCCTATAATCACAACATTTTGGGAGGCTAAGGTGTGAGAATTGTTTGAACCCAGGAGTTGGAGACCAGCCTGGGAAACATAACAAGACCCCATCTCTACCAAAAATTAAAACAAAATACCTTCATAGCAACACCTTCATAGCAACACCTGTTTGATTGAATAACTGGGGCCTGCAGTTTAGCCAGGCTGACACATAACTGACCACCACAGGGAAGGATATTTTAAAAATCATAAGTCTCAGGAAAGAGAAATGTATTTTTTAAAAATTTATTTATTATACTTTTATTTATTTTTCTAAATTTTTTATATCCATAGGTTTTGGGGGAACAGGTGGTGTTGGTTACATGAGGAAGTTCTTTAGCGGTGATTTGTGAGATTTTGGTGCACCCATCGCTTGAGCAGTATACACTGAACCCAATTTGTCATCTTTTTCACTCATCTACCCCCACACTTTCCCCAAAGTCCATTGTATCATTCTTATGCCTTTGTGTTCTCATAGCTTAGCTCACACATATCAGTGAGAACATACGATGTTTGGTTTTCCATTCTTGAGTTACTTCACTTAGAATAATAGTCTCCAGTTTCATCCAGGTTGCTGCAAATGCCATTAATTCACTTTTTTTTTTAAATGACTGAGTAGTATTCATTGTGTATATACCACAATTTCTTTATTCACTTGTTGATTGATGGGCATTTGGACTGGCTCCATATTTTTGCAATTGTGAACTGTGCTGCTATAAACATGCATGTGCAAGTATCTTTTCCATATAATGACTTCTTTTCCTCTGGGTGGATATAGTGGGATTGCTGGGTCAAATGGTAGTTCTGCTTTTAGTTCTTTAAGGAATATCCATATTGTTTTCCATAGTGATTGTATTAGTATACATTCCCACCAGCAGTGTAGAAGTGTTCCCTTTTGACTGCATCTACAACAACATCTATTATTTTTTAATTTTTTGATTTATGGCCATTCTTGCAGGAGTAAGCTGGTATTGCGTTGTGGTTTTGATTTGCATTTCCCTGATCGTTAGTGATGTTGAGCATTTGTTCACATGTTTGTTGGCCATTTGTATATCTTCTTTCAAGAATTTTCTATTCATGTTCTTAACCCGTTTTTTGATGGGATTTTTTTTTTTTCTAATTTGTTTGAGTTCCTTGTTGATTCTGGGTATTAGTTCTTTTTTGGATGTATAGATTGTGAAGATTTTCTCCCATTTTGGGGGCTGTCTGTGTACTCTGCTGACTGTTCCTTTTGCTGTGCAGAAGCTCTTTAGTTTAATTCAATCTCACCTATTTTTTGTTTTTGATGCACTTGTTTTGGGTCCTTGGTCATGAAATCTTTGCCTTAGCCAATGTCTAGAAGGGTTTTTCCAATGTTATCTTCTATAATTTCTTATAGTTTCAGGTCTTAGATTTAAGTTCTTGTTCCATCTTGAGTTGATTTTTGTATAAGGTGAGCAATGAGGATCTAGTTCCATTCTCCTACATGTGGCTTGCCAATTATTCCAGCGCCACTTGTTGAATAAGGTGTCCTTTTCCCACTTTATGTTTTCATTTGCTTTGTCAAAGATCAGTTGACTATAAGGATTTGGGTTCATTTCTGGGTTCTTTATTCTGTTCCATTGTTCTATATGCTTATTGTCATATCAGTACTATGCCATTTTGGTTACTATGGGCTTATAGTATAGTTTGAAATAAGTTCATGTGATGCCTCCAGATTTGTTCTTTTTGTAAGTCTTGCTTTGGCCATGCAGGCTGTTTTTTGGTTCCATATGAATTTTAGGATTGTTTTTTCAAGTTATGTGAAGAATGATGGTGGTATTTTGATGGGAATTGCATTGAATTTGTAGATTTGCTTTTGGCAGTATGGTCATTTTTACAATATTGATTCTACCCATCCATGAACATAGGATGTGTTTTCATTTGTTTGTGTTGTCTATAATTTGTTTCAGCAATGTTTTGTAGTTTTCCTTGTAGAGGTATTTCACCTCCTTGGTTAGGTATATTCCAAAGTATTTTATTTTAATTTTTTGCAGCTATTGTAAAAGGGGTTGAGTTCTTGATATCATTCTCAGCTTGGTCTCTGTTGGTGGATAGCAGAGCTACTGATTTGCATACATTAATTTTGTATCCTAAAACTTGATGAATTCATTTATCAGTTCTGGAAATTTTTGGAGATATCTTTAGGATTTTCTAGGTACATAATCATATCATCAGCAAACAGTGATAGTTTGACTTTGTCTTTATTGGTGTGAATGCCCTTTATTTTTTTCTCTTGTCTGTTTGCTCTGGCTAGGACTTCCAGTACTATGTTGAATAGAAGTGGTGAGAGTGGACATCCTTGTCTTGTACCAGTTCTCAGAGGGTATGCTTTCAACTTTCCCTCATTCAACAGTATGTTCACTGTGGGTTTGTCATAGATGGCTTTTATTACATTGGGTATATCCCTTGTATGCTGATTTTGCTGAGGGTTTTAATCATAAAGTGATCCTGGATTTTGTCAAATAGCTTTTCTCCATCTATCAAGATGATCATGTGATTTTTAGTTTTAATTCTGTTCATGTGATGTATCACATTTATTGACTCGTGTATGTTAAAGCATCTCTGCATCCTTGGGTTTAAAACCCCTTAATCATAGTGGATTATCATTTTGATATGCTGTTCGATTCAGTTAGCTAGTATTTTGTTAAGGATATTTGCATCTATGTTCATCAGGCATATTGGTCTGTAGTTTTCTTTTTTGGTTATGTCCTTTCCTGGTTTTGGTAATAGGGTGATACTGCCTTCATAGAATACATTAGGGAGGTTTCCCTCTTTCTCTGTCTTGTGGGGTAGTATGAACATAACATAACTAGAACAAATGAACTTAACAGATATTTACAGAACCTCCTTCCCAACAACTGCAGAATGTACATGCTATTCATCATTGCATGGAACTTTCTCCAAGATAGACCATATGATAGGCCACAAGACAGGACCATATGATAGGCCACAATCTATTGTTTCTTTGTTGACTTTCTGTCTTGATGACCTGTCTACTGCTGTCAGTGGAGTCTTGAAGTCCTCCGCTATTATTGTGTTGCTATCTCATTTCTTAAGTCTAGCAGTATTTGTTTTATAAATTTGGGAGCTCCAGTGTTAGGTGTATATATAAATTTAGGATGGTGATATTTTCCTGTTGGACAAAGGCTTTTGTCATTATATAATGACACTCTGTCCTTTTCAACTGGTGTTGCTTTAAAGTTTGTTTTGTCTGATATAAGAATAATTACACCTGCTCACTTTTGGTGTCTATTTTCATTAATGTCTTCTTTTCCACCCTTTACCTTAAGTTTATTTGAGTTCTTATGTGTTAGATGAGTCTCTTGAAGGCAGCAGATACTTGGTTGATGAATTCTTATCCATTCAGTAATTCCGTGTTTTTTAAGTGGTGCATTTAGGCCATTTACATTCAACATTAGTATTGAGATGTAAGGTACTATTCCATTCATCATGCTATTTGTTACTTGAATGTCTTTTTTGTTGTTGTTGTTGCTGTTGTTTATTTATTGTGAATCACTTCCCAAATGGGACAGAGTGGGATTACATAAGATTTCATCATGCTACTCAGAATGGAAAGCAATATAAAATATATAAATTGTTTATTTCTGGAACTTTTTGTTCATTATTTTTGGACCCAGTTGACCTTGAGTAACAAAACTACAGAAAGTGAAATTGTGGATAAGGGGGAACTACTCTATCACATTTTCATTACTGTTAGAGATTATGCATCATTGTGTGTGTTCATGTGTGTGTGTGCATGTGTATATGTGTGTATCTGTGTGTAGTGGGTTTAATTTTTCTCTCCAAGCAGGTGCATCTCAGCATATTGGCTCTGCGAGTCTACAGCTCTGCAGATTTGCCACTTCTGGGAGTGGAAGAGCAGAGCTGGGATCACCATATCAATAGCTGTGAGATCCAGGGTGACCTCAACCACAATGATAGTGCCAGTGAAGGGAAGCTCCCTTGACACTGCAGACACTCCAACTACTCATTTACCCTCACTCACATCTTCAGACTTTTCTCATTTATACCAATGAAAAAGCAAATAGACTTTCCAGAGTCTTTGATTGAATAACTGGGGATGATAGCCTCGCTGAGTAGACACATAGAACTGACCCAGCCCAGGAAGAACACTGAACACATTATTCAAAAATATTACAATAAGTTTCAGGGAGGAGACAAATAATTATATTTTCTATAGACAAAATAAAAATCAATTTGCAGCAAACCCAGGTAAGTTCTGTCACAAGTCAGTAATGCAGTTCCTGGGCAGATCCCCTGGTCAGACAAATGCCACTGGCTAGTGCTGTCCCTGCATCCCAAGATCTGCACAGCTCTGGAGAATGGTGACTTCACTGGAAAGGGAAAGACAGGCTGTCCTGAGGTCAAGGCTTTTCTAGAACCTTACCAGTGACCTGCCAAGCTTCTGCTCTTCCCAACCCCAGCTGTTCACAGTGTCACTACCTCAAAAGTAAGAAGGTTCACTTGACAGAGACTTCCATAGGACAGACTCACCAGGAACCCTCTTTCCTGAGACAAATTAGAATGAGAACATTTTTATAGTAGAGAGAAAATGGGGGCAGACTCATATTTATTCAGACACTAAATTTTCATTGGAAATACTCTGTTTATCTTTAGGTTTCATAAAATTCCAAGTTGAAAAATTAGACTGTGATCTAAGTTGTTCCAACCATATTTTAAAAATTGTCCAATAGCTAAACTGAGTAACCAAATAATCATTTTTCTTTAATAATCACACCCACATTGACAGGCCTGGTATATCGTTTTTAGAGGATTGATTTTTTTTTTTTTTCTGAGACAGAGTCTCACTCTGACATCCAGGCTGGAGTGCAGTGGTGCGAGCTCCGCTCACTGGAATCTCTGCCTCTCAGGTTCAAGCTATTCTCCTGCCTCAACCTCCAGAGTAGCTGGATTACAGATGAGCCACCACACCCAGCTAATTTTCATATTTTTAGTAGAGAAGGAGTTTCTCTATGTGGGCCAGGCTGATCTTGAACTCCTGACCTCAGGTGATCCACCCTCCTTGGCCTCCCAAAGTGCTGGGATTACAGGCATGAGCCACTGCACCCAGCTAGAATTGATCTGACTTTAAAGCAAAAGCATCTGTTCCAAAACTACATTTGTTCAAGTTTAGTAAATTCATTAACTCTGTGTCAACTCAGTATGTTAACATCAAATTAATAAAGTGAAAACTTTAGTTCTTTAGTCACACAAGCCACATTTCGGGTACTTAATAACCATATGTAACCAGTACCCCTATTTTGGACAGCATTGATACAGAAGATATAATATTGCTTCTGCATAGTTCAATCAGATGTATTTACAGCTGTAACTCTGGCCACATCAAGGCAATGGCCAAGGTCAGGGCAGTTATAGCATTTGCTTGTCGTCTACCTAGCTTGTAAGTCTTATACATTATGGGCATATTTGTAATGACTTGATGTGTTCTTGTCTTCTGCACAGATAAGCCCAATTCACTGTGACAGTATGACTGCAGTAAAGGAAGAGTTTAGGCTGGGCGTGGTGGCTCACATCTGTGATGCCAGCTACTTGGGAGGCTGAGGCAGAAGAATCACTTGAACCCAAGAGGTGGAGGTTGCAGTGAGCCAAGATCAGGCCACTGCACTTCAGCCTGGGTGACAGAGTGAGACTGTCTCAAAAAAAGAGTTTAAGTTAAGGCTGGACAAGCAGAAAGCCTGGATTTATTACTCAAATAAGTCTCCCTGAGAACTCAGAGGCTAGGGTTTTATGATTTGGTGGGTAAGGGACTAGGAACAGGTGCTACTGATTGGTTGGTGATGAAATCATAGGGGTATGGAAAATGGTCCTTGTGCACTGAGTCTGCCTCTGGGTAGAGGTGGCCACAGGACCAGTTGAGCCACAAATCACAGATCTGGGTGGGGTCAATCAGTTTCCAGAATGCACAAGTCTGAAAAACATCTCAAAAGACTGATTTTAAGTTCTGCAATAGTAATGTTATCTATAGGAGCAATTGAGGAAGTCACAAATCTTGTGACCTCTGACCACATAACTCCTGAGTGATAAAGAGTTATAGAAACTGTGCTTGGTTGGGCATGGTGTCTCACACCTGTAATCCCAGCACTTTGGGTGGCTGAGGCAGCAGGAGCACTTGAGCCCAAGAGTTCAAGACCAGCCTGGGCAACATAATGAGACCCCATCTATTAAAAAAAAAAGAAAGAAAGAAAGAAAAAGAAACTATACCTACATTTTAGCAAAATCCGGTCCCTCCAATAATCCTAATCTTAGAGTCTTTCATTAGTAAGGAGGTGTTAGGTTTAGGGAGGAACAATTATCATTCTTGCTTCAAAATTAAATAACAAACTAAATTCCTCCCATGGTTTTCTTGACCTACACCCTACACTTGGGAAAGATCGAGGACAGCCCACTTGCAAGGCTAGAAATCAGATAGAGTCAGCCATGCTGACTTTCTCTCATTATAGTCTTTGCAAAGGTGGTCCATACTTACTAACTGCTCGAGCTGCAGGGCCAGACTCCTTGCTAGTCCAGGGCCTTGGATGTGTCACCCAAGGCCTTTCTATGAAAGACACTCAGGTATTTGTTCACCAATTCCTAGTTTTATTCATTATTTACTTGTAGCTTCAAAAATAACCTTTGAATTTTAACTTATTTCACCTTGAGTGAATTTTGTTGCTACACCTCTTAAAAGAAAAGGAAAATTGAGGGGCTCATTAACTCTTCCATTAACTCCTGAAACATGAATTTGATATGCTCTTTTGCATGAATTCAACTTTGTGATTTCTGAAATGGCACCACCTGAAAGCCACTTAAAGCAAGACCAACGAAATGTTATAGGCAATATTTAAACCTGCTCTGCTCATGTCTCTTCCAACTCTAAAATTTTATGATTTAATGATTTTGGAAATGTGTCAGAGAGAGACTTAGTGTAATTCAAAATAAATTTCAAATCTGAGGTGTGTTGTTTTCCTTTTATATATTTAGCTCGACAAATATAAAGTTTTGAATCTTAAATATAATTTTCGTGTTTTCCTCTATCAGAAACACAATGGCAAAATACCATGTGGAAATGCATTTCTCAAAGAAAACTGCCCTAAATTACTTCAGCAATGTCTTTTGATAAATCTTTAGCCACCTGTGTATATTATTAAAAGATCAACCAGCAGGAAAGGTATAATTTTATCTGGGTGGAAGTCTTTAGTTTTAAGGTAACAAAGACAGATGAATAACGGCATTTTAAGATACAACCTCTTCTGAACAATGAGCTTTGACAGAACTCTGCTAGAAATTTATTCTTTGCGCTTGAGTCTTCTGATGAAAGTTTCCAGCTTGAAGCAATGGATTCAGGTACTATATTATTTATGCTTCTGCCGTAATTCTAAATGGACCCTTTTAAATCAAGAGCTAGCATATCTTCATAGGAAATGTCAAACTTGTACACACACCCCCATACCATCTAATTATAAAATTGAACATGATCAAAGAGAAGAAAAGAAGATAAAAAGAGTTTCTTTAGTACTTAACAGATAAGCCATTTCACTAGTCTCTGTGTATTGTAGCTTTTTGTTTACAAGAATGTTTTTCAGTGGATCAGGGACCTTGCTTACATTTGGTGTTCTCAGGATGCTTGGGTACAGTGATACTTAATAAGTGCTTGTTTAACAAAGTGGCATTCAAGTTAAAGCTCAGTCAAGCAGCCAAATTCCCCTTCCAAGCATTAAGCTATACTTACAATGTACTTAAAGGATATTTTATGTTAATAAAAAGTTAACACTTATTTTATGTTGATAAAAAGTTAACACTTCTGGCCAGTGTGGTGACTCACACCTCTAATCACAGCACTTTGGGAGGTGGAGGCAGGCGAATAATTTGAGGTCAGGAGTTCGAGACCAGCCTGGCCAACAAGGTGAAACCCTGTATCTACTAAAAATTAAAAAAAAAAAAATTAGCCAGGTGTGATGGCAGGCACCTGTAATACCAGCTACTGAGAGGCTGAGACAGGAGAATCTGTTGAACCAGGGAGGCAGAGGTTGCAGTGAGCTGAGATCATGCCACTGCACTCCAGCCTGGGTGACTGAGCGGGACTCGGTCTCAAAAAAAAAAAATAGTTAACACTTTTATTTTTCTTTTGTCTGGGTCTAACTATCTTTAGACTTTCTCTCTTCATTCATATTGAGATCTGGATAAGAAGCACATACAAATCACACTTTCTCTTTTATTGCTAGAAAGTGATCTTCAAATGTTAGGCTTCAACTCTAACGTGTTTTTATTCTTCACTGATACAGCTGATGAGAGTTGAAATGACTGCTTAATAAGTATTCTCATAAGGGCCTGTTGTTTTCAATGAAAGAAAATATATTTGCAGTTAGCACCAAGGGATTCAGATCAGGGGAAGACTACAGCTCTCTTCCTCCCGCAATAGATTGCTTAAAGCCCCTTTAGATAAACATAAAAGACTCATAAAGTCAGTATGTTTCACTTCAAGAACAGCTCTTTTTCCTACTAAGCTGCTCCTACTATATGGAAATTCTGGGGATGTCAATGTTTGTATGCCCAACTGAGTATCTGTTATAAAATACATTTTTCCCAAGCCCCCACATTAATAGTTTCTGACATATAAAAAATTATTATTGAGTTCAGATCTAATTAACTGAGGACATTTAGGAAGGCTAATTTGAAAGTATATAATATGGTTAAGTTTTGTGTCCCCACCCAAATCTCATCTTGATAATCCCCATGGATCCCATGTGTCAAGGGAGAGACCAGGTAGAGGTGACTGGATCATGGGGGTGGTTTCCCCCATGCAGTTCTCATTATAGTGAGTGAGTTCTCATGAGATCTGATGGTTTTGTAAAAGGCTCTGCCCCCTCTTTGCTTGGCACTTCTCTTTCCTGCCACCTTGTGAAGAAAGTGCTTTGCTTCTTCTTTGACTTCTGCCATGATGGTAAGTTTCCTGAGGCCTCCCCAGCCATGCTGAACTGTGAGTCAAGTAGGCTGTTTTCCTTTATAAATTATCCAGTCTCAGGCAGTTCCTTATATCAAGGAACTAAAAAATGAACTAATACAGTAAATTGTCACTGAGGTAGTGGGGCATTGCTTTAAGGATACTCCAAAATGTGGAAACAACTTTGGAACCGGGTAATAGGCAGAGGTTGGAACTTCTGGAGGGCTCAGAAGACAGGAAGATGTGACTTGTTGAATGACTTTGACCAAAATACTGATAATGATATAGACAATGAAATCCAGGCTGAGGTGGCCTCAGATGGAGATGAGGAACTTGTTAGCAACTAGAGTAAATGTCACTCTTGCTATGCTTTAGCAAAGAGACTGGCAGTATTTGCCCATGCCCTAGAGATCTGTTGAAACTTGAACTTGAGAGAGATAATTTAAGTTATCTGGCAGAAGAAATTTCTAAGAAGCAAAGTGTTCAGGAGGTGATTTGGTTGCTGTTAAAATAATTCAGCTTTATTTATTCACAAAGATATGGTTTGGAATGGAACTCATGTTTGAAAAGGAAGCAGAGCATAAAAGCTTACAAAATTTGCAGCCTGACAATGAAATACAAAAGAGAACCCCATTTTCTGAGGAGAAATTCAAGCTTGCTGCAGAAATTTGCATAAGTAAGGAAGACCCAAATGTTAATTGCCAAGACAATGGGAAAATGTCTCCAGGGCATGTCAGAGATCTTTGCAGCAGCCCCTCCCATCACAGGCCTGGAGGGCTAGAAGGAAAAAATGGTTTTATGGGCATGGCCCAGGGCCTCCCTACTCTGCACAGCCTATGACTTGTCACCCTGCATCCCAGCCACTTTAGTCATAGCTAAAAGGGTCCAAGGTACAGCTCAGACTCTGGCTTCAGAGGTGTGCTGCAGGGGTGGAGCCCTCATGGAGAACCTCTGCTAGAGCAGTGTGGAAGGGAAATGTGGAGTGTAGGACCCCACACAGAATCCCCACTGGGGCACTATCTAGTGAAGCTATGAGAAGAGGGCCTCTATCCTTTAGACACCAGATGGTAGATCCATCGACAGCTTGTACCATGCACCTAGAAAAGCCACAGACACTCAATGCCAGCCCATGAAAGCAGCCAGGAGGGGGGTATACCCTGCAAAGCCACAGGAGTGGAGCTGCCCAAGCCATGGGAGCCCACCTCCTGAATCAGTGTAACCTCAAAGTGAGACATAGAGCAAAGGAGATCATTTCAGAGCTTTAACATTTGACTGCCTCACTGGATTTCAAATTGCCTGTAGCACCGTTGTTTTGGCCAATTTGTCCTATTTGGAACAGCTGTATTTACCCAATGCCTGTAGCCTTAAAAACTTACTTTTGATTTTACAGGCTTGTAAGTGGCAGAGATTTGCCTTATCTCAGATGACTTTAAACTTGGACTTTTGGGTTAAAGTTGGAATGAATTAGGACTTTGAGGCCAGGTGTGGTGGCTCACGCCTGTAATCCCAGCAATTTGGGAGGCCAAGGCAGGCAGATTACTTGAGGTCAGGAATTTGAGATAAGCCTGGCCAACATGGTGAAACCTCATCTCTACAAAAATACCAAAAATCAGCTGGATGTGGTGGTGCATGCTTGTAATCTCAGCTGCTTGGGAGGCTGAGGCAGGAGAATCACTTGAAGCTAGGAGGCAGAGGCTGGAGTGAGCTGAGATCACACTGCTGCACTCCAGCCTGGGCAACAGAGTGAGATTCCATCTCAAAAAAAAAAATAACAAAACACTTTGGAAGAACATTGGGAAATAATGATGTTGATTTTTCAGAGCATGTCTCCTCAAAATACTCCAGATCTTCTGTCATCACAATCTTAATTGGAGAAAACTTTGACTTAGAATTTAAACATCTTTTTAAGTTTTTGACATGGTTTGGCTGTGTCCCTGCCAAAATGTCATCTTGAATTCCCACATGTTGTGGGAGGGACCCGGTGGGAGGTAACTGAATCATAGGGGCATGTCTTTCCTGTGCTGCTCTCATGATAGTAAGTCTTATGAGATCTGATGGTTTTAAAAAGAGGAGTTCCCATGAACATGTTTTTTTCTCTTTGCCTGCTGCTATCCGTGTAAGACATGACTTGCTCCTCCTTGCCTTCCACCATAATTGAGGCTTCCCCAGCCACGGGAAACTGTAAGTCCAATTAAACCTCTTTAGTAAACTGCCCAGTCTTGGGTATGTCTTTGTCAGCAGCATGAAAACAGCCTAATACACTGAGGAAAGGGAGAGTTAAAGATATTTACATTTGCCATTAAATGTCTAATATGTGGCAAGTGGTTTGTAAAGGTTATCACTTTTAAACTTTGCAACCCCTCTGGAATTTAAGAACCTAACTAACCAACACTAAATAACCCAACTAGTGATGACAGCACAGTTCTGAACCCTAAAATGTCAGCTTTAAAATCTTGTACACTTTCCAATACACCATACTACCTCCACTAGTTAAGAATTACCCCTCACTTTGAAATTTAATATAGATGACCTTGAGATGCCCAAAGTGAGATATCTATAGTCTATAACTATGTCTATATCTTTTTTTGATGTTTAATATCTTTTTTTCTTCTTGATCTTATAATTCCTTGAGAATAGCGTCAATGTTTCATGCTCTATATATCTGCTGCAAACATTGGTTAGAATTGTCAGGAGCACAGTGCTTTGATGGTATCTGATAGAGTAATTGCTTACAGTTCATCTTTAATCCTCAGGCTTCTTCATTTCCTGAGTTCAAATAAGGTCAGTATGAATAACAGTTGCTCAAATTCCACTGCCTTCTTATCTTCACTTGTATTCTGAAGGAACTCAGTTTAAAATCTCTCCTAATGATTTATAGTGGCCCCTGGAGGTGTTTCATGTTAGTGCAGAGTATGGTTAAAATGTTTAGTTCTAGACTGCCTTGACTATGTCCTTTGATTGAACCTGAGAAATACCAGTCACTCTGTGATATTGTTTGGCTCTGTGTCCCCACCCAAATCTCATCTTGAACTGTACTGCCATAATTCCCATATGTTGTGGGAGGGACTGAGTAGGAGGTAACTGAGTCATGGGGACTGGTCTTTCCCATGGTATTCTTGTGATATTGAATAAGTCTCATGAGATCTGATGGTTTTAAAAAGGAGAGTTTCCCTGCATGAGATCTTTCTTATCTTGTGTGCTGCCAAGGTGAAGGTGCCTTTCACCTTCTGCCATAATTATGAGACCTTTCCAGCCACTTGGAACTGTAAGTCCATTAAAACTTCTTATTCTTCCCAGTCTTGGGTATATCTTTATCAGCAGTGTGGAAATGGACTAATACACTCTGCAAATCATTCATTTACCTGGTATTTTAAATTTTTTTTTTTCCTTTTTGATCCACCACTAAGAGTCACAGCAGCCAGTATTTGTGTGTGTGTGTGTGTGTGTGTGTGTGTGTGTGTGTGTGTGTGTGTGTGTGTGTGTTTGAGACAGAGTCTCACTCTGTCACCCAGGCTGGAGTGCAGTGGCATGATCTCAGCTCACTGCAGCCTCCACCTCATGGGTTGAAGCAATCCTCCTTTCTTAGTTTCCTGAGTAGCTGGGACTATAGACACGCACCATCAGGCCCAGCTAATTTTTTGTATTTATATTAGAGACAGGGTTTCACTATGTTTACCAACTCCTGACCTCAAGTGATCCACCTGCCTTGGCCTCCCAAAGTGCTGAGATTACAGGCATGGGACACGGTGCCTGGCTGCAGCCAGTATTTTTGAATGCCCCCTTGGTATGTGGTACAGGTACCAGTTACTGGGAACAGGTAAAGGGTAGGTTTTCCAGAGTTTCCAAAGCTGCAAGGCCTGATGATAAGTGGCCTTCTCCTTATATGCCTACGTCTCATGAAACATGAATGTAGCTCCTTCAGCTTTTATTTACAACCTGTCCTCCTCAGGGCTTAAATACCTATTTGTGAGAGGTAGAGTAAGGAGCAAGTATTACACTATACTCTATAGTATCTTCCTCATTTTAACTCATAAATTCCTCACTCCTTGCAGATCATCTTCACTAAAACCTCACCACTGCATCAGGTACTCTCAGACATGCTTCAATCTCTAGGTACTTGGTATCTAGGTATGTAGATATCTAGTATATTAGATCTAGGTATCCAGGTATGTAGATATCTAATGTATTGCAAAGGAAAGTTTTCAACATGTTTTATTTGGGGTACCATATTATTTATACAATTAACATGGCATATGTTTTAATTCCCCCAGCTCTCATTTAATATTTCTATCCAGCTTTACAATGTATCTGCCTTCTTGCTATTCAAAGTTTAGCATTGCCTTTATCTAGGAGCTTGTTAAAAATACAGAAATTTTGTCCTTACTCCAGGCCTACTGAATTGGAATCTGAATTACTGTTAACAATTCCATTAGTTAACACCAAAGTAATTTGAATGCATATTAAAGCTTAAGAGGCTATGATCTCTATTAGTCTACCATGCCCTGAACTAATTTTAGGTAATGATGAGCTAGGTAGTTTGGACCAAACTCCAATGAAACAACTAAAATGAGCTGGATAAAATACAAAAAGATCTTAAGTTTTTCAGCCTCAGACTGAAAGATTTCTCATGTGCCTGGTAGAAGCAAACAAAAATTGCCCCAAGGGAATGGTTTCATCATCACAGGCCTAAAATTACTTATATAGATAGTTTTTAAAGTAGATACCCAACATACTCAGAGAAACTTGGAGACATGAATGACGTCCAGCAAAATAACAGGTCACAGCAATAGACTTCAGATTGATAAATTATCAGATACAAACCAAAGACAACTATGTATGCTTATTATATTTGAAGAAATATTTAAAATATCTAAACTTGGGACCAGTCTCCATGGCCCACACCTATAATCTCAGCACTTTGGGAGGCTGAGACAGGCAGATCACTTGAGGTCAGGAGTTTGAGACCAGCCTGGCCAACATGTTGAACCCTGTAGGTATTAAAAATAAAAAAATTAGCTGGGTGTGGTGATGCACACCTGTAGTTCCAGCTACTTGGAGGTTGCAGTGAGCTGAGATCGTGCCACCACACTATAGCCTGAGCAACAAAGGGAGGCTCTGTTTCAAAAAAAAAAAAAATCTAAACTTGGAAATATATTTGGTGAATAGGGAGCTATAATAAAAAGTGACATAATAGATTTTTTTTTTTAAAGAATCAAATAGAACTTCTACAACTGAAAAACAGTAACTGAAATTTAGACACAATTGATGAGTTTAACAGCAGACTAAGCTGAAGAGAGAATGTGTGAAATGGAAAATGGTCAGAAGAAATTATCTATCATGGGGAGATACTAGAAGAGTAGATAAAACAGTGCAAAAATCTGCCATGTCTAATTGGAGACATGAAAAGGAAGGAGAGAGTGACAAAGGTATAGAAATGGCTGAGAATTTTTCAGAACTATTTAAAAAACTAATCACAGATTCAAAAAGTTTATTAAATCCTAAGTATGATTAAAAAAAAAACATACCTACACACATAGTAGCTGAAACATTAAAAAAAATCTTGAAATCTATGCTTGAAAAGAAATAAAGGTAAATATTCCTGTTACTGTGTGGCATAACACACCACTGAAAACATAGTGGCACAAAACAACAACCTTATTATACTAACCAATTCTGTGGGTCAGGAATTTAGATAAGACACAGCAGGGATAGTTTATCTCTGCTCAATGGTGTATGTGCCTGGGATGGATGACTCGAAAGCTAGGCTCTCGAGGATTGTCGAAAGGAATTCCTACTTGGTTTGTCTTCTGTGGTAGTTTCAGGCTAGTCTGTTTTATTGTCATTTTTTTTTTAACATGGCGGATGGATTCCTTCATGGTGAACACCCAAGAGCAATAGGCAGAAGATGCACTGCATTTGATGACCTAGCCTTAGGAGACACATTGCCTCACTTCAACCAAACACTTTTGTGTGAACCCCACCTAAATTCAAGCTTAGGGGACTTAGACACTAGTCAACTAGGGAAGTGTCTAAAAAATCAGCTTCATTAAAAAAAATCACCTTGGGCTGGGCACAGTGGCTCACACCTGTAATTTCAGCACTCTGGGAGGCCAAGGCATGTGGATCATTTGAGCCCAGGAGTTTGAGACCAGCCTGAGCAATGTGGTGAGACTCCATCTCCAAATAAAATAGAATAATGTAAAATAAAAATTTTAAAAATCACCTAATCAAAACTAGAAAAAGTTGTATGGACACTAAGGACAAGTTGTCTTAATTGTATGAATTACTGCAATAACTTAACCACATTAATCTGATATGATTTTCATGATGCTTTATTGAACACTTATTTTAATAGATTTATGGAGCTACCAGTTACTAGAGGGGAAATCCCTGGTTTATGCACATTTCATTCCACAGCAAAATACCAAGACTTCTTGGAGAGAATTTTAATCACTTTCTTAATTGCTGAGCTCCAACATTAGTTGAACTATATAAACAGCTTGTCAGAATGATCTTCCCAATATTTAGGAAGAAATATATTTTAGTCTTAGGAAACCCTAATTCAACAGAACCATGTGAAATGCCAGAAGTACTTGGTGAACAAGTTAGAAAAATGGAAAATAAAAATGAAGGAAAAAGCCAATTTATCCTGGCCAATCAATTTAATTATACCACGATAGTCAACAAAATCTAGCCCAACCCTCTAGATTCACTCTTATGCTCAACCCTAAATCAACCTCTTGGTCAAAGAAATAGAATGCAGTCACCTAGTTTAACCTAGGTACATAACAACCCCTATAGGTTGGAAAGCCATTAGTTTCCCTCTAAGCAAGCAGATCCATAGATGAAAATTAGGAGTCATTGGGATGGGATGAATAGATGCGAGAAGAGTCACTTTCAGGTATCCCTGACAGGAGAAGGTGTATTCCAGGTAGATCAAACAGCTTATGTAAGGTTCTGCAAGATCATCGATCATTTGCGGGGAAATGGCAAGAAACTGTTATGGCCAGAGTAAAATATCTAAAATCCTTGGCCACTAAAATCACAGGAACCAAACAATTATTATGTCACACTAAAAAGAGATTACCTAATTGTTTTATTAACAACACTCTTTCAAAATAAAGCAGAGAAATCTTTTAAATATTTTCTGGAAAAATATAGAGAATGAGAAAATACAATTCAAATGTATTATATAAAGGCTTAATTCTTAAAAACCTTATTTATGTTCTCTAAGATCTTACTAACTGCTTCAAGCTAACACTGACTACCCTCAATTATAGTGTCTATTCATGGGTCCATGAACTTGACACTTGAAAGCTTCCCTTGAAAATTACCTGTCAAAAGTATGCTTTACGCAGGTGAAAACTAGGTTTATAAATACTTCAGCCTGTTTTTAACTCTGTCTCTGTAGACTAATATGTCATTTTCTAAGCAGGCATCATTTAGGGTGACCCTTTCAAAATAGAGTCGAGGATTCAGGAATCACATTGGCTCTGTACCTTGCTGCTTACAAAGTGTGTTTGTGAATGTTGCTCTATTGATTACTTACAACAGCCCTGTAATTGAGGTATACTGATACTCTTTTTATACAAGGATAAACTGAGGCTTAGAAAGGCCAATAGTTTTCTCAAAGATACACAGATGGTCAGTGACATATGAGACTCAAGGTCACTCTTCTTTACCCCAAGTCCAGCCCTCCTTTGGCAGGTGCTCTTTCCTGCCATCAGTACTTTACAGATGTCAGCCAGGAAAATTTGCTTACACTTGTAGTACCCAGCACTTTGGGAGGCTGAGGCAGGTGGTTCTTGAGACTAGGGGTTCGAGACCAGCCTGGGCAACATGGCAAACCCCATCTCTACAAAAAATAGAAAAATTAACTGGGTGTGGTGGTGCATGACTGTGGTCGCAGCTACTTGGGAGGCTGATGCAGGAAAATTACTTGAGCCCAGGAGGTGGATGTTACAGTGAGCTGAGACTGTGCCACTGTACTCCAGCCTGGATGACAGAGACCGTCTCAAAAAATAAAATAAAGCAGATGTCACCGGAGCTTCTCACTTATCAAAGTACAGTTTGAATCACAGAACCCACATTATACATTAAGCTACTCTATGTAACCGGAATTATGGTAATAGTTTGTCTATACCCAGAATACTAGAACAATAAAAAATACACATTATCTATTTTCATTGTATAATTGACCCTTGAATAATTCAGGGGTTATCAGTACTGATCCCCAGGACAGTAAAAAATTCATGTATAATTTTTGACTTCCCCAAAATTTTACTAATAGCCTACTATTGACCAGAAGCCTACCAATAACATTAATAGTCTACTAACGCCTATTTTGCACAGTATATGTATTATATACTGTATTCACATAATAAAGTAAGCTAAGGAAAAGAGAATGTTGTAAGAAAATCATAAGGAGACTTTCCAACCTTTAGAAATGTAAGAAATAAATCTCTGTTCTTTAAAAATTAAATTTAAAAAAATCATAAGGAAGAGAAAATGCATTTACAGTATTGTACTGTATTTTTTGATACAATAAGTTTATGTAACCTGTTTACAAGGTGAATTGTCTGTCTGAAATAGTGGGCAACCATAGTTGTAGACTTCCATCTACAATACATATCAAGAAATTAAACTTTTTCTTGTAATGTCATGACTTTTCTCTACTTTTTGGAACCACTTCCAGCATCACTAGTGGCAATTTATATGGGTCCCATGCTGTTAGTGAAGGTTTATAGTACTGAGTTAAACACAATGAAAACTCTAAGATCACTTTTTTCTGTGATATGCAATTTACTGGAGAGATGAACTGTTCACGCGGAGAGCATTGGCATCAAATGGCTTTTTAAGAGGCTGCTTGCAACACTTGAGCTATCTCAATAACAACAGGAGGTGAACACAAAATTTTTATGATAGTACAAGAAGCACTACAGTTATTTTTATGCAGTTATGATTCAATACTGCATCTTTATGTTTGTTTACATTTTTCTTGATGGTAAATGACACCATGTATATTGTGTGCATAAGTTCTGATAAATTTTTTAATAATAAGTTTGTATATATTTTATGGTAACAAATGATATAACAGACTAGTATTTATATATATTTTATGCATTCATAAGATACCTGACTTCTTAATTGTGTCAATATTTCTAGGCTATGCAGTTTGCATGCTTTTTTGCATTGTCACAAAACTCCAAAATAAATATATTTTCAAATATATTTATTGCATGGGTCCACTTATATGTGGACATACATTTATTGCATGGGTCCACTTATGTGTACTGAATTAAATACAGTGAAAAATCTAAGAGAGATCAAGACCAGCCTGGGCAACATGAAGTATACCGACATATATAATATGCAAATTATATATATATATATAATTATATATATGTTTATATGCAAGTACTAGGCTTTCCGTTAAGTTTGTTTTGGGATAAACACACAGCATGCATCCTGGGGGCTATGAAATACATCTGTATATATATAATTCAAAATTTATTATGGAAAAACTTACCAGAAAATTCTTCACTTTTCAGTATGGTTAGATTGAGGATTCAGAATAAAATTTAGAATGTTAGACTCTCACCCTACCCCTGCTCTATCCAGAAATTGCTTTCTACCCATGTTGAATGTACCCTCTTCTCATTATCCACATGTAAGTGGACCCATGCAGTTTGAACCTGTCTTATTTGAGTCAACTGTAATTTTTCGTTCAACACTATAGTTTCAATAAAGAAAATTATCCAAACACATACACAAAGCAAAAGCAAAACAAAAACCACACAAATGTGAAATAAAACACTGCATTGTGTGGTTGGATCCTACATATTTAGTTGCTTGTTCAATGCTTTCTGCATTTTGTCTCCAAGCACTTCTGAATCCTAAGTCCTCCCATTCTTCCATGCTCTGTGTCCAATACTGTCTCAGCTTTGAGTTTCCCTACCGTGGCCTACATTCTTTCTTTTGCTGAGAATGATCTTCACTAGACCTCTTCCATTTCTGATTTCTCACATCTGACTTGGGCTTTCAGGCACAGTCTACATAGAATCTAACAGTCATTATTCCCCACTGACCCCTCGAACTACCTCACTGTAACTCCATTTATGTCTAATCTTTGTCTCAGAATGTGTACGTGATGAGAGCAAGGCAGATGACAGCTTCATATTTCTCTGGAGTAATTCATAAATTACCTTTTTGTTTGTCTTCAAACCCAGCTTCTTGACTAAGTTTGCCAAAATAAATCCAGCACTGCCAACCAGATGGTTCTTAATTGGTTAAATGTAACTTTCTATAAGAGTTAAAATGTTATCTGTGTACATATCTTAATAATGTTGTCAAAAATTTCCCCAAAGCTTTAGCATTCTGCATTTCCATCAGCATTGCATGAGAGTACCTGTTTCCCTGCACCATTGCCAGCACTGAATGTTACCAATGATTTAAATTTTTGCTAATTATATCTTCGTTGTATTTTCATTTGCATTTTCCTGATAACTGAAGAGGCAGATAATTTTTTCATACACTTTTGGTCATTTTCCTTTCACTATTTATTAATTATCATTATTGTCTTCTGTCCACTTTCTTTGGAGACACTTTATCAATTGTAGGAGTGTTAAATAGCATGGTTTATTTGTATACAATATTGTATATATTATAAATACTTTTCTCTAATATACTCTTTTTCTTTTGACTTTGTTCATAGTGTTTTGTTATGCAATTTATAATATTTTAACTAAATTTACCTAAATATATACTTTAACTGAATTTATTAAGCTAAATATGCGCTTATTCTCTTGTCTCATTTAACAGGAGTACCTCTGACAATATAACTCAAATTTTAAAAATAACTTCCATCATTTAAAATACTTAAAATATTTCCATTGTATTAAATATTTTTTTTTAATGGATAACTGTAATTTGGTTATCTATTGCTAGGTAACATACTGTATTACCCTCAAACTTAGTGGCTTTACATAATGCCATTTATTTTTTTTCTCATGATTTGGTGGATCAGGAATTTGAGCAATGCTCAAATTAGTTCTTCTGCTTTGTGTGGCATCAGCTGGCTCACTGTGTTGGCAGCAACACTGGGATGGAAGATACAAGAATGAGTCCCTCCCATGTTTGTCACCTCAGTGCTCCTCCCCATGACCTCTTTTCACTTGCCCAGCTTGGGCTTCCTCATAGTATGGTGGTCTCAGGATAGTGATACTGTTACAGTAGGTAGCCAGACATGAGCAGGGCAGGAGGGAGCCCCTTTTCCCCCACCCACCAACTCCAAGGAGTGTCAGGCAACCATCAGGTGATGATCAGATGGTCATTAAACTGCCTCTCTAAAATAATAATTGGGTCACAGCCAGTGCCAGGGAAAGGTAGTCTCCCAGTAGATGGAAGACACCTGAAACTAGTGATGAGCAGCTTCCCGGAAAGATCTCAGGGTTTGGGGGAGTGGGCTCAAGCATGTGTATTAAGATGCAAAATGGCAGAGTTTAACTGGTATATAACTTCTTAGGGA
>CAUYQU010068888.1:0-12642 GCA_963574635.1 Cheracebus regulus
AGAAGGATTATCCAACTGTGAGGAGGGGGACATTTTACTAATGAAACTTAAATAAGATCTCTTTCTGTTGATAACATGAAAAAAATATGAGGCAGTGTTCATGATGTGAGAAATCCTTGTGCTCTGAACAGACAAGATCCTTATGGAGAAGAGAAGGCTGTTTATCCATTCAGTGCGTGAAGGCACAATAAATGGCTTACTGGATGAATTATTAAAGAAAAGTGTGCTGAGCCAGGAAGGCGTGGAGATAGTTAAATGTGAAAATGCTACAGTTATGGATAAAGCCCGAGCTTTGCTTGACACTGTTACTGGGAAAGGGGCTCCATCATGCCAAGTTTTCATCACATACATTTGTGAAGAAGACCCTTACCTGGCAGAGAAGCTGGGACTCTCAGCAGGTAAGGATCAGTGACTCACACCAAGTGCACATAGGGCTTATCACGTGCCTGCCATGTGACATCGTTACTAGTCATGTTAAGTTGCAGAAAACTTTCTTATCTCTGGCTTCAGGGCCATATTTCTGTAACAGGGCCCCTATTGCATGTCCCTTGACTCTTCTTTGATTCTGTTTCTTCATCTTCAGTGGCCCTCTTCTGATTAAAGCTCATTTCCTGTTCTGAGTATGTTGTAGTTCATTTGCTGAAGCTCATGAGAACTATCTGAAAAGCTTCACACTGTAGGTTCCAGTGTTCCTGTCAAGGCATAATATTTGTTTGTGGATTTATTTATGTGTTTTTTTAGTGAAAGTGGTCCCTAAGCACTTAAGTATTTGTATAGCCAAATGAAGCTTTAAGGTTTGTAATTAAATATTTTAAAGAACTTTTCTCCAAAATTTTCCCCTCCAGAAAGAATACAATATATTTTAGTGATGGCGATACACTCAGAGAACATATTGAAGATATAGAAAAAATGTTTTCTAGTGGGTTCATTCCTCCAGTTGCCTCCTTATATATTTTTTTGAGTAGGATCACCCACTTGCCTTTTACCAGGTTACAGTTCATGGTGTGAGGCCTGGGCTGCCTCCACTTGCAGCCCTCTTCAGACCTGATAGAGTGCTCAGGAACTGAGCTGGCCAAATTTCATGACTGCTTGGACCTACCACATGGTGAGGATGAGAGTTCTGTGGATTAACAGTCACTGATCTCAGTGCAACTTCCTAAAGCCACTTCAGAGGGAGATGTTCTTTGAAAGTGAAAACCTTTTTCTAAGGTTTAGGGAATGTTTATGCCTGTCTAAGCAGACATTGCAGATGTTTCTGTTTTATCTATACGTAATAAACACCTTTTTTTATTGCTGTCTCTTTCATTTTATATATCTCACCACTCTCTAAATTAAAGAACATCTTGAACATTATTTAATGTCAGTCAGTGTTACAGGAGAAATTTTTAGTGGGGATAGTTTTGCACATTGGGGTAATGTTTTCCAGAGATGATAAGTGACTATTTCAATATTCTTTATCTTTTCATAGGTCCAACATCTGGACATCACCTTAATATGCAAGATTCTCAAGAAGTACTTCCTTCCTTCCTTCCTTCCTAGTTAATGCTGTTTTAAAGCAAGAGCATTCTTGGACCCTCCATATTCTGGGAAACTAATTTTGTAGGATGAACCATGGGTAAATGGGCTATGGAGAATTTTCATAGATTGATTATATAATTTTTTTTCATCATCTCTTCTGCTTTTGTAGACACTGTCCCACAGCTTCACTATCCATGTTTACATTAAAAATTCTAAATTTGTGTCTCAAATCATGATTACCCAAATAAGTACCAATCTTTTTATTTAAGCCTACTGTAATATTTCCTCACATCTCCCAGAGACACCCTTATCTAAACAATTTCAGAGCTGAGCATGCCATTCTTCCCCACCCTGATTCTCTTCTGGTTTTGTGTAATTTGGGTATTGGTGCTACCACCACCAGTTGCTCAAACCAGGAAGTTGAAACTCATATGAGACCCTTTCTTCTCATGTAGTTTCAATTTTCAAGCCATAGCCAGTTTTATACATGCTTTTCTCAAATTTGGAACCATCTCTCCATTTTTACTTCTATTATTTTATTAAAGAAGATTTATTCCTATAGTGCCCTCTTAAAATAAAATAAACTTATATCTGAAAGCTATTTAGAGGGTAGGAATGCAAATTATCAGTATCAAATATTTACTGAATTTATTAAGGTTGGTTATCTCATGAATATTTTCTCTTTTTTCTTTTTTTATGTAAGAGAGAAAGAAAGAAGAAGGGAAAGGGGGAGAGAGAACAGGAGTCTTCTCTATTGCCTAGGGTAGAATGCAATCTAAAACTAGGTATTAAAGACTTCTTTTATGCCAATAATTGTACTTAACAACGGAGACAGGAAGGAACAAGGAAAGAAAATAACAAACAAACAGCAAACCAATATTTTATTTAAATCTATGAAATGCTATGCAATTGCTGAAAAATGATTTACTTCCAGTTGTGTGATCACTTTTAGAATAGGTGTAATGTGATACTGAGAAAAATGTATGTTTTATGCATTCAGGGTGGAGAATTCTGTAAATATTTATCAAGTTTACTATTTCCAGGTCTGGGTTCTAGTCATAGATATCCTTGTTAATTTTTTATCTCGTTGATCTGTCTAATGTTAACAATGTGGTGTTAAAGTCTGCCACTATTATTGTGTGGGAGTCTAAGTCTCTTTATAAGTCATTAAGAACTTGTCTTATGTATCTGAGTTCTCCTGTAGTAGGTACATATATATTTATGATCATTAGCTCTTCTTGTTGCATTGATCCTCTTACCATTATGAAATGTCCTTCTTTGTTTCTGTTAGTCTTTGTTACTATTAAATTCTGTTTTGTCAAAGATGAAAATTACAACTCCTGTTTTTTTGTTTTTGTTTTTTGTTTTTGTTTGCTTGTTGTTTTTTTTTCCGCTCTCCATTTAATTGGTGAATCTTCCTCCATCCCTTTGTTTTGAGTCTTTATGTGTCCTTGCATGTGGGATAGGTCTGGATACAGCATACCAATGAGTTTTGACTTTTTATTCAATTTGCCTATGTGTGTCTTTTCATTGGGACATCTAATCCATTTACATTTAGGATTAATATTGATATATGTGAGTTTAATACTGTCATTTAATACTAGCTGGCTGTTTTGCCCATTAGTTGGTATAGATTCTTTATTATGGTGATACTCTTTACCTTTTGGTAAGTTTTTGGGATGACTGTTACTGGTTGTTCCTTTCTATGTTTAGTACTGTTTTCAGGAGTTCTTGTAAGGCAGGCCTGGTTGTGACAAAACCTCTTGGCATTTGCTTGCCTGTAAAGGATTTTCTTTCTTTTTCACCTATGAAGTTTGGTTTGGCTGGGTATGAAATTCTAGGTTGAAAATTCTTTTATTTAAGAATGTTGAATATTGGACTCCACTCTTCTGGCTTGTAGGGTTTCTGCTAAGAAATCCACTGTTAGTCTGATGGGCTCCCCTCTGTGGGTAATCCACACTTCTTCTTTGGCAGCCCTTAATATTTATTTCCTTCATTTCAACCTTGGTGAATCTGACAATTCTGTGTCTTGGAGTTGCTCTTCTTGAGGAGTATCTTTGTGTTGTTTTCTGTGTTTCCTGAATTTTAATGTTGTCTCTCTTTCTAGGTTGAAAAAGTTCTCCTGAATAACACCTAAGCATGTTTTGCAACTTGATTCTATTCTCTCCATCACTTTCAGGTATACCAATCAAAGGTAGATGTGGTCTTTTCACATAGTCCCATATTTTTTTGCAGGCTTTCTTTTCATTCTTTTTTCTTTAATTTTGTCTTCTCATTTTATTTTGAGTTGATTTTCAATCTCTGATATCCTTTCTTCTGGTTGGTTGATTTAGCTATTGATATTTGTGTATGTTTGATGAAGTTCTTGTGCTGTGTTTTTCAGCTCCTTCAGGTCATTTATGTTCCTCTCCAAACTGGTTATTCTAGTTAGCAATTTGTATAATATTTTTTAAAGTTTCTTAGCTTCCTTGCCTTGGGTTAGAAGCTGCTCCCTTAGCTCAGAGGAATTTGTTATTACCCACCTTCTGAAGCCTTCTTCTGCATTATTTTTATTATTTTAGAGATGTCTCACTGTGTCACCCAGACTGAAATGCAGTGCCTCAATTTCAGCTCACTGCAACCTGAGCCTGCCCAGGATCCAGCAATTCTCCTGCCTCAACCTCCCAAGTAGCTGAGACTACAGGTGCATGCCACCACACCCAGCTAATTTTTGTATTTTTAGTAGAGACAGGATTTCACCATGTTGACCAGGTTAGTCTTGAAGTAATGACCTCAGCTGATCCTGCTGCCTTGGCTTCTCAAAATGCTAGGATTACAGGTGTAAGCCTCTGCACCCAGCCAAGTAATGTATTTTTTAAAAATATATAACATTGTATTCATTTCCTCTGCCCATTCTGCTTCACCACCAGCAATGCAATTCTATTCAGTTACAAATTTGTACTCTGAAGACTTAAGTAAGGCATTTTTACTCCAGTTTGTGTTTTAGTGGCATCTCTGAAATAATTCTGTAAAGTTTCCCTTTCTTACACCCACTTAATACTTTGTTCAATTAGCTTAATGCTCTGCTAACAGTTGAACAGTAATTTCCTTAGACATCTGGAACAAATAAAGTTTCCAGTCTTTGCAAGAGGCTCTGTGTTCATGTCGGAGAATGCCTGTCACACCTACCTTGGCACTTTATAAATCTGCTAAGCTAACTAAAAACCTTAAAAGAAGAAATTGAAAAATAAGATGCTCACAGAAAGCTTTGATGAGCAGTGACACATTTCTGAAACATAAAAGGCTATACAAGCTTAGGAAAGATCTGAGAAGGCACTAAGCCCTCACCTCTAAGTAACTATGACAGTCTATGAGAGCAGGACATTACCTTTCTCTAGCCAAAAATGTCTGCAGATAAGAAAATGTTTAGGGGGTAGATTATTTAAAACAAAACTATGGCCTTATTATGAATTTTCAATTGTAGGTGTATTCTGATCCTTGTCTGCAAATCTTCATTATGGCCTTTAGGCTTCAACTGAAGTAAAAGTGCTTAGTCTTTCTTACCTGAAAAGCTCTGAACTCCATTTAATTTCCTCTAACTCTGGAAATTTGCCAAAAATTATTTTCCAATTCTAAAGTTTCTAAAAGAAATTTTGTATTCAACATTTCGACCTCTCAGCTCCTGTTTTCAAATCAGCAATTATTTCAAGTTAAATTGTGTAATATATCAGGCCTCCCAATATGAACTTTCTAAACTCTCTGTTATCCTATCTCTACAAAGTTTTACAATTTTACTATTTTCCATAAAAATACATACTTGCATATCTATGTGAGAGGGAGATGGGTAACTGAGAAGGAACAACAGAGAGAGAAAGAGATATAAGCAAAGACATTTAGTACATGTTATTTCTTAAAAATTTCTGGTCATTACTGAAACATTATTTGTAGATGACAGGATTTTCTACTTGAAAAATCCATGAAAGATAACTCAAAATTACTAAAATTACCAAAGAATTTAATCTTCAGTATTTACAAGGATTTGGGGAAATAGTCTTTCTATTATATTCATGGTAAAAAAGTAAACACATATGTAAGTTTTAGTAAACTATATTCCAGTATGTATGAAAAGTAAAAGATTCTATACATTATGGTACAGTCATTCATATCTATAAAACCACCTTGAAGAAATAGTATAAGAACAGTATAAAATGTATGCATCTAGTAGCATTTGTACTAAACAACAGTTCAAAAATAACCTAAACATCCTTGAAGATGGAAATAATTCTTAAACTATGGAATAGCCATCTAATAGGATATTGTTAGCTATGTTTATTTATATTGCTTAAAATATCTATGATATGTTATTAAATGTCACCTCCAAATCACAGCTATATTCTACATACACACATAAAAACACACACATATATTTCTGTTTGTGTATGTTCAAATACATATTCCCCTCTTCTTTGCCTTAATATGTCTGTACATCTGTGTGTGTCCATGTATGTGTGTATTTAACCACTAGGGGAAAAAAAGAAAAGATATCCTGGGACAGACTGGCTAATTCAAGTTTATCTCACATGATTCCCTTTGGCTGGAATGAGCTTCCTTTCTTTTTTCCCTACATGTATACACATACACATACATGCAAAAATAAACACATATATAGCATATATCCAATACATACACATGTAATTATATTTTAATAAACATTGAGAAAAGACAAAGTATACAAGTTAATTTGTCAAGACATCATTCTCAAAGACAGATAGGAGTGAGAGATTAATAAAGTTCCTGTTTTAATACTTTTAACTTTTTAAAAAATCTCATAGGATAATTTCTGATTTTTCATTTGTGGTAGCAAAGCCAAATATGGCATTTAGAGAGGGCTTTCCATTTCATATGCACTACAGATACAATGTAGCTTATCATCTTAGGATTCTGTTACAAGCAGAATTTTATTGGAGATTAAAAAATAAATTTTCTTTCATACAGGGAAAATTGGAACAGATTTTGAAGGATGGGTAAAATTGAAAGAGATAGGGCTCAGAGATGGCCTTCCTGCTATTAAGGAAGGAGTAGATGATGGTTGACACACAGGCCAGGAAACAGCTGGCTTTTTCACATGAGACTGAAGGGCCTTGCAATAGCAGCCTGACATTTCATCACACTGGAATGAAACAAAGCTCATATAAGGGTGGTACAGAGCCAAGCCCTTTGTGAACTGGGGTGGTGTCAATATCCTTTGGATCAACCAGAGGTTTCAAGGTAAAATTCTGCAAAATGGTTGTCAGGATCAAAAACAGCTCCATGCGGGCCAGGCTTTCTCCAGCACAAACTCTTTTTCCTAAAAGTAACACACAAGTTCATTACTCATTTAATTCTGGAGCTGAGTGAGCACACAGAAAGGTTTAAATTAATATGGAATGAAGAAATATATTAATGAATGAATAATTAACTTACAGCTTTTTCTATTTACACCCAAACCTGGTTTCATTTTTTTAGCAGCTATTTCTGGGTGGGTACTATATATGAAAAATCTTTTTTGTATGTGCACATTGGAACTGCTGTGCTGCAGCTTGCCAGTGACACCTTTACACACACACACACATCTATCCCAACTAGCATGATACACAACACTCTATCTACTTCTCCATATACTCCTGATCCTAGACTTGACAAATAGATTTATTCATTCTCATCTGGATTCTAAAGGATAATCAATCTTGCCACACACCTGCTTTTAAAAAAAAATGGTTGAGAGCTTATTATTGCCAGCTATAAGAAGAAATGTCACCAACTGGCCACAGGCAATTCTTAGGGAGTCGTTTCTTTCCACATCTTCCACCCAGTTCCCCTCACCTCAGCCATTACTAAACATTCACCACTCTGTAAACAGACAGGCAATTTCAAGAAGCCACCATGTAGAGCCCTTCCTTATCTCACTTGACTCCTGATGTACACATAAAAAGAAAAAAGAAAGCTTGCTTGCCTGCTGAAAAAGCCATGAAGTAATCACTCTTTATAAAGTTGCCACTTTCATCCAGGAAGTGGCCAGGGTCAAACTTCTCTGGATTGGGAAATTCCTTCTCATCGTACAGGACAGAAGTCAGATCTGTTAATATTGTTGTGCCCTGAATGAAAGAGAAAAAGATAAACCAGATCAAAATACGGTGTTCATGGGATGCAAAAGCCATAAACAAGAAAGGCTGACATTTTGTATGTGTGGATTCTGCAGGGCTGACTATGGGACTTGAGTTTATGTGGTTTTTACTATCTACAAAGAGTCCTGCAACCAATTCTCCATGAATTCCAAGGGAAGACTTTAAATTAAAACCTGTCAAAAGAGACAAAGAAGGTGATCAGTATGATGACTAAGGGGAATTTCATCAAGTGGATATAAAAATTATAAATGTACATGTACTCAACATCAAAGCACTTAAATATATGAAGCAAATATTAATAAACCTAAAGGGAGAGACAGACTCCAAAATAATAATAGAAAACACCCTATTTTCAGCAATAGACAGATCATTCAGATATAAAAATCAACCAAAAAACAATGGTGTTAAACTGCTCCTTTGACCTGATTTAGTAGGTATCCACAGTACATTCCACCCAACAGCTACAAAATATACATTATCCTAAATAGTGCATAAAACACTCTCCAGTATAAATCATATGGTAGCCACAAAACAAGTTTCAACAAATTTTTTTAAGTAAACTCAAATCAAGTATTTTCTTCCTGAAAACAGTGCAATAAAACTAGAAATAAGAACAGAAAATATACAAATACCTAAAAATTAATCAATATGCTTAAAAAAAACCAATGAGTTTTTATTAATTCATTGGTTAAAATTAAGAGGAAATATTTTACAAATTCTTGAGACTAATTATAAGGAAAGTACAATATACCAAAACCTATGAGATACAGTAGAAGCAGTGCTAAGAATGGAGTTTAAAACAACCCTTAAATCGAAAAGAGAATGCTCTCGAAATAACAATCTGACACTAAAACATAAGAAACTAGAAAAACAAAAACAAATCAAATCCAAAATAAGTAGAGGCACAAAAATAGTAAATATTATAGCATAATCAATAAAATACAGAATTAATATAGGAACTAGGTAAGATACAAAGAAGTCAATGAAAGAGAGAGTTTTGGGTTTTTTTTTTTAAATGATAAGCAAAACTGATAAACCTTCAGCTAGACTATGCAGAAAGAGGGAAGATCAAAATAAGTAAAATGAAAGACAAAAAAGAGCCATTACAACTGGACCACAGAAATGCAAAACATCATTAGAGACTATTATTAACAAATACATGCTTACAAATTAGATAATCGAGAAGAAATTGATAAATTTCTGGACTCATATAATGTACCAAGATTGAATCATGAACAAATAAAAAACCTGAATAAGTTAATAATTGAGTAATGAAATTAAATTAGTAATAAAGAAAAGCCAAAGACTAATTTTTATATTCACTGCTGAATTCTACCAAATTTAAAAACACCAAGAAAAGTTTATTTCAAATCCTTCCAAAAAATTGAAATGGAGGAAATACTTCCAAACTCATTCTATGAGGCCATCACTCCTCTGATATCAAAGACACAACAAAAAAAGGAAAACTGCAGGCCAATGTCTCTGAAGAACATAGATGCAAAAAATCCTAACAAAATATAAGTAGGCTGGACACAATGGCTCACGCCTGTAATACCACCACTTTGGGAGGCAAAGGCAGGCAGATCACCTGAGGTCAGGAGTTCAAGACCAGCCTCACCAACATGGAGAAACTCTGTCTCTACTATAAATACAAAATTAGCCAGGTGTGGTGGCACATGCCTGTAATCCCAGCTACTTGGAAGACTGAGACAGGAGAATTGCTTGATCCCAGGAGGTGGAGATTGCTGTGAGCTGAGGTTGCACAACTGCATAACAGCCTTGACAACAAGAATGAGACTCCATCAAAAAAAAAATATGTATACAAACAAACTAAATTCAACAACAAATCAAAGAGATTCTTCAACATCATCAAGGGGGATTCTTCCCAGGGATAAAAAGGTGGTTCAACATACATGAATCAATAAAAGATAGATAATATAAACAAAAGGAAAGACAAAAACTATGTGAACATCTCAATAAACATAGAAAAAGCTTTTGATTTAATTCATCTTCCCTTCATAATAAAAACATTCAAAAACATGTATTGAAGGAATGTACTCCACCATAACAAAAGCCATGTAGAACAAATCCATGACCAACATCTTACTGAACATGAAAAAACTGAAAAAACATTTTATCTAAGACTTGAAACAAGACAAAGATACTCATTTTTACGTGTTTTCCACACAGTACCAGAAGTCCTAGTGTTCAGGTAAAAAAACAAAAGTTAAATATCTAAGAATAAATTTAATTGAGGAGGTGAAAAGTCTATACAGTGAAAATTATAAAACTGAAAAAAATGGAAGATTCAAATAAATGGAGATATCCTTGTTCACTGATTGAATGAATTAATATTCCTAAAATATTCATACTATCCAAAACAATCTACAGATTCAATGCACTGTCTATAAAAATAAATATGAGATTTTTCACAGAAATAGAAAAAATAATTTGTGTGGAACTACTAAAGACCCTGAGTAGACAAAGTAATCTTGAGCAAAAGGAACAAAGCTAGTGATGGAATACTATCTAATTTCAAAATATATAACAAAGGCCAGGCATGGTGGCTCAGGCCTGTAATCCCAGCACTTTGGAAGGCCAAGGCAGGCAGATTACTTGAGGTCAGGAGTTTTAGACCAGCCTGGTGAACATGGTGAAACACCATCTCTACTAAAAATGTAAAAAAATAGCAAGGCATGGTGGTGGGTGTCTGTAGTCCCAGCTACTCAGGAGGCTGAGGCAGGAGAATCACTTGAACCTGGGAGGCAGAGGTTGCAGTGAGCTGAGATCACACCACTGCACTACAGCCTAAGTAACAGAGGAGAACTACATCTCAAAAAAAAAACCAAAAACAAAATACACACACACACACACACGCATATATAACAAAGTACCAAAACAACATGGCACTGCCATAAAAAGAAAGGCAGAGACCAAGAAAATAAATGAGAAAGTCCAGAAAGGAGAAGGGATCCAAGATGGCTGATTAGGAGCAGCTCTGGATTGCAGCTCCCAGTGAGAGCATGGAGAGTGAGTGGACGCCGCATTTCCAGACAGATTTTTATTGCCCATAGACCAGGAGACTCCTGGGCAGAGGGGCCTCATGGGTCACCAGCGCAGCTGTTTTGGCTGCCGTGGTGGGTCTCCACACAAAATACACGGGTCTGGGACCATTTTAGCTGGCAATTAGAGCACCTGGGATAGTCACTTGTTCAACTGATAAAAAGGGGACTGAAACAGGGAGCCAGGCTGGGAGATTCCCAGGCAGAAAAGTGCCATGAATCTCCAGTGTGGCTGTTTTAGTTAGCACAGTGGGTCGCCACATGGGAAATCACACAGATCCTGGTGACTTTTCAACATGTGACTGAAACACGTGGGAGACAGAGTCACCTGTTCAACTGAAAAAAAAAAGGGACTGAAACAGAGAGACAGGCCAGGAGATTCCAGGGTGAAAAAGTGCCACAAGCCCCCAGTGTGGCTGTTTCAGCCAGCACAGCAGGTCTCTGCACAAAAATCTCACACAAATCCGGTGCCTTTCCAACTAGTGACTGGAACTCCTGGGAGAGAGAGCCACCTGTTCAACTGAAGAAATCAGGACTGAAATAGGGAGTGAGGACAGGAGATTCACTGGCAAAAAAGCGCCATGAGTCTCCAACAGCTGTTTGAGCCAGTGCAGCAGATCTACCCACAAGAAATCACAAAAATAAGGGCACCGTTTCAACTGGTGACTGGGATGCCTGGGAGAAAGAGTCACCCATTCAACTGGAAAAAAAAAAAAGGAGGTCTGAGGCAGGGAGCCGGGTGATCAGACTCAGATGGTCCCACACCCACAAAAATCAGCAATCTGAAATGCTCTGGATTAAGAGTTTCACAGCAAGCACAGCTGAACCCAGAAGGGTCCAGCTCTGTGGGGAGGGGCATCCACCATTGCCAACACAGTCCACCACTACCGAGGTAGTCCGCCATTGCCAAGGTGGCCCCCCACTGCAGAGGCTGTCCACTATTACAGATAGAGTCTGCCATGACAGTGGTGGGACACCATTGCCAAGGCAGTTCTAAATATACTCCTATAAACAGGACTGCAGGGAAGTTCACACAGCAGCTTGGCGGAGCCCACAGCAGCTCAGCAAATCCTCTGCAGGCAGACTGTGACTAGGATGCCTCCTCGCTGGGCAGGGAAGCCCTGAAAAAAGGCAGCAGCATGATAGAAACTTATAAATAAAGCCTTACCTTCCTGGCACAGAGCACGTGGGGTGGGGGAGGGAAAGGCATTTATGAGTTCTACTGCAGCATACTTAAACGTACCTGCCCAGCAGCTCTGAATGGAACAAAAGAGCTCACAACTCAGCACCTGAGCTGCTATAAAAGACAGACTGTCTCCTCAAGCAGCTCTCTGATTCCCTATATCCAAAGTGTCACCTCATAAAGAAGAGCTCAGACTGACATCTGGTGGGTATCCTTCTGGGACAAAGACAGAAGAAGAAGAAACTGGTAGCAACCCTTACTGTTCTGCAGCCACTGCAGGTGAGCCCCAGACAAGCAGGGCCTGGAGTGGACCTTCAGCAGTCCTACAGCAGAGGGGCCTGACTGTTAGAAGGAAAACTAAGAAACAGAAAGAAATAACTTCATCATGAACAAACTGGATGTCCACTCAGAGCCCCATCTGAAAGTCACCAACTACAAAGACCACAGGTAAATAAATCCACAAAGATGGGAAGAAACCAGCTCAAAAAAGATGAAAACACCCAAAACCAGAATGCCTCTAATCCTCCAAGGGATGACAACTCCTCACTAGAAAGGGAACAAGGCTGGATAGAAAATGAGTCTGATGAATTGACAGAAACAGGCTTCAGAAGGTGGGTAATAGCAAACTTCTCTGAGCTAAAAGAACATGTTCTAACCCAATGCAAAGAAAGTAAGAACCTTGAAAAAAGGTTTGACGAAATGCTAATGAGAATAAACAGCTTAAGAGGAATATAAG